>JAECXO010000073.1:600000-807500 GCA_018152825.1 Scaptomyza hsui
CGATTTTGCTTGCTGCAAAAATATATAATTTTTTGTGTGCTAGGTGAAATTATCTAGTCATATTATCCCGACTCGGAGAATCATAAGCTTAATAATGACAGTATTGTTTCTATATATTATTCCTGTGACTTTACTTCAGTCTTTAATATCTCTTGTGTTTTTCAACCGATTTCGATCAAATTTTCACAGATTTTTATTCTTTTGTATTTGTTTAAAATTCGTTTCACAATTTGAAATTCAAGATTTAATTGTTATCTATTACGTGTGTATATCAGAAATCAAAAGAGTTGTCGATAAATTTAAAGAAACTTGTACTGTCTGATTGGATGATAGCCAAACAGATTCCCATCAAAACATTTTTTCGCGAATTTACCATGTGGGTCATTGTAACTTTGTAACGAATTTCCACAATTCTATACAACAATTTTCCAGCAGTTTCATTTTCTAGTGGACCTTATACCAATTGGTATCGGTAGATCCATCACAAGAACAGTAGATTTTTAATTTTGTTTTAAATGCTTCAAGCTTTTAAAGTTTAAAATTTAAACAATAATGGTTTAAAAATATTTTAATATTCCTTTGTCCATCATAATAAAAAATACTGAAGTTTACGTTAACCTAGCTTTATAATCTTGCGAATAAACAATACAAAAAAACAAAATTCTCAGGTATTTGTAATTGCTTGCAATTTGATATTGACAGTTGCCTAACTCATTTTATTCACTGTAACGGCTGTTTACTTCAAAAGTCTTAAAGTTGACAATAAGTGTTTTACTTATTTTAGTACCTTTTTAAAAAACGTTTTGCCAGAGCAAATGTTAGCTGTTTATTAATAAATTTGATCATTGGCATTCACATACAAATTAAAAACATTTAAACTCGAAAGCATGATATATTTATATATTGTACAAAATTTACAACCGAATATTTGATTAATTTTGCCTTAATACTATTTAGCAGCCAATAAATAACCAAAACATACTAAAATTTTAAGGTGACCATCAAAGATTCTTAAAATTTATAGAGAAGTTATTTTACAAAATTGTTCTTGTTAAAACCGATAGAAACGCCAGGCTAAGAGTTCAAGCATGTTTTTCTGTTTTTACTAATAAATTTTACTAAACAAACTTTTTTAGATTGTTATAGGGTTATGCTTAAATAAATTAGTATTCGTCACATTTGCTATCGGTAAAAAACGCATTTTAGTGATTTCCAAACTTGGTCACACTGTTTTAGATTTTGCCGACTTTTCTTGTTGATGTACAGGCGATTTTCATAAAATCTTAAAAAATAAATAGTAAATCAACCATTCTAAAGTTGTTTTTCAAAATGCCTTTACTAGAAGCGGATGCCATCAACGAGCAATTTAACAATGATCAATCAAAGCCAATGTCCGGGCCCATCATTGGCATAATATATCCGCCGCCGGAAGTTAGAAGCATCCTTTTTGCAAAACTAATTATTTTTTATTTACACACCTTAAGGTTTTCTAAATACTCAATAGTGATTGTTTAACTAACTAGACATTGTTGACAAGACAGCTAGTTTTGTGGCCCGAAATGGACCGGAGTTTGAGGCACGCATCCGGCAAAACGAACTAGGAAACCCAAAGTTTAACTTTTTAAATGGAGGAGATCCGTACCATGCCTACTACAGGCACAAAGTTAACGAGTTTCGCGAAGGCAACGGCAAGTATATGTTGATTAAAATTATAATTTTACTAACCCAGTGCCACCTTAGATACAAGCAACAGCGCTGTGACTGCCATTAAGCAGCTATCCGTGACGAGCGCTGCCCAGCAGCGACAACAGGAGCTGTTGAAACAAGTCGTGGAACAGCAGTTTGTTCCAAAAGAGCCGCCAGTGGAGTTTGAGTTCATAGCTGATCCGCCTTCTATTTCGGCAATGGATTTGTATGTTAAATTGAACCACTGTTATAGAAACATTTAATATATGCATTTTTTCAGAGACATTGTTAAGTTAACGGCACAGTTTGTCGCCAGGAATGGACGTCAATTTCTTACAAATCTTATGAGCCGGGAACAACGAAACTTTCAATTTGATTTCCTACGGCCGCAGCACTCGCTCTTTCAGTATTTTACCAAGCTATTGGAGCAGTACACCAAGGTTCTTATACCTCCCAAGGATCTGCTGACCAAGTTACGTACTGAAAGCGCGCCCGGCCGTGCCAGTATGGTTCAGGTACTGGATCAGGTCAAGTATCGTGCCAATTGGCAACGGCACCAGGAGGCTCAGCGTCGCAGGGAAGAAGAAAAGATCGAACGTGAACGTGTGGCTTACGCGCAAATCGACTGGCACGATTTTGTCGTGGTGGAAACTGTGGATTATCAGCCGTTTGAAAGCGGCAACTTTCCACCACCAACAAACCCCGACGAGGTTGGCGCCCGTGTGCTGATGGAAGAGCGATTGATGGAGGAAGAGGGTGACATTGAAATGCAAATTGAGTCTGATGAGGAGGACGAGGTGCAGATAGTAAGTCACATTGACGATGGTGTTAAGCTTTCGCAAATGGAGAATCGTGTAGGCATTCAAATGAAGAACGCCACGTCTTATGGGCAGCCGTCAAATGCGAAACGCGACAACACACAGGTTCAGGACATGGACGAGGCGTCAAGTGATGAGGACACGCCAGCTACTAAAATGCAACCAGCTGTGGCACCCATGCTTCCGCCCACCCACGACAAGGTTGTGGTTAAAAAGTATGATCCAAAGGCGGCTCAACCAAAGCCGGCACCAGTGGCTACCGACGAATATCTTATATCGCCCATCACAGGCGAGAAAATCCCAGCCTCAAAAGTGTCTGAGCATATGCGCATTGGTCTTCTTGACCCACGCTGGGTTGAGCAGCGTGATAAGCACACTGTTGAGAAGATCAACCAAGACAACGTATTTGCAGCCGGAACAGCCATCGAAGCAAGCTTGAAGCAGTTGGCCGAGCGTCGTACAGACATTTTTGGCGTGGGCGACGAGGAAACTGTCATTGGAAAAAAGCTTGGCGAGGAAGAAACGAAAAAGGATGATCGCGTTACCTGGGACGGTCACACGTCCAGCGTGGAAGCGGCCACGCGAGCAGCGCGTGCGAATATAACGCTCGAAGATCAAATACATCAAATTCACAAGGTTAAGGGCTTGCTGCACGACGAGGAAAAGGAGAAAATCGGACCCAAGCCGGTGGGCAACAAAGCCACACTTTCGGCGCCACCGCAGCCATCATCGTCAAAGAGCCAGCATTCCCACAACCAGCAACAGCATCACCAAGGTGGAGGTGGTGGTGGTGTCGGCCATCATCATCCTTCGCACCATCATCACCAAGCGCAGCAGCAGCCGCCGTCGCTCCATCAACACCATCAGCAGCAGCAGTCTCAGCACAACATGTCACAGTCCGGCAATTCAGTTATGATGATGCAACAAAGACCGCCCATGATGCGTATGTAACACAGTAGCATTTTAATTTCAATTTTATTGAGTTTCATTTGGTTTAGCAACCCCTTATGGCGGAGGGCCAGGTGGCTACATGGGCATTCCATCTGGCGGTGGTCCACCGCAGATTTCTCCTGCACCACCTGTAGACCTAACACCTATAGAGGATGAGCCGCCTACTAAGAAGATACGCTCCGAAGATAATCTGGTACCCGAGGCCGAGTTCATTGCCATGCATAAGGTCAATAACAACTTTATTCTATCCATTTGCCAAATGGCCAAAACTAAATATTCGAAAACGTATTTTCTTTACAGAGTCCTGTTACCATACAGGTGCAGGTGCCAAATACGGACAAGTCGGAATGGAAGCTAAATGGTCAGATGATCGCCGTCACCTTAGCGCTCACCGATCCTATTGCCAATCTTAAGGCCAAGTTGCAGGACGACACAGGCATGCCACCTGCAAAACAAAAAATATTCTATGAAGTAAGCAGCCGTTGTGTTCGCCCCATAGTCAGTTTACTTTAAATAACAAATCTTTTTTATTTTCTAGGGCATGTTCTTCAAGGATAACAACACCATGGCCTTCTACAACCTGCTCAGTGGTACAACAGTGCACCTTCAAGTCAAGGAGCGCGGTGGCCGAAAGAAGTAGAACGGAGAGAGCTCCATTTAAAAATATATTTTACACATGTAAAAGTTTATTTTTGTGAATGCTTTTGCAATCAATCAATATAAAAAATGGTTAATCACAGTAAAATTTTGTTAATTGCACTTAAGTCTTATATGTAATATCTGTCTACAAAAAGATTGGAGTATGGAATGTGGTGTCCTAGCCTAGAGTGCACAGGTGCTATTTTCAAGTTTCAGTTTCAGTTGTGGAACATCTAGGCTCAGTGAGATTATTGGCTTTCCAAGACGTACGCCATTTCCCGATATCGTTGCAGCATAGGCTCATAGATTGCCCCACTATCCTTATTGGGTTCGCAAGCAATAGTTAGGTGGTTTGGCTTCCGGCTAAGGATGTAGTCGCGATAACTTTTTAAAGGTTCCGCCTGACCATTTTGATTTAGATAGAATGCATAGGCGGCTCGATATGCAGCACCCAAAAGAGCCGCCTCGCTCTCATTCTGAAAATAAGTAAAGTTAGGTTATCTCTCATTGCCCGTTAATAACAATAAAACTGTTTCAAGTTACCTGCTTGTAGACGGGAGCATTGAAGACATCAGCAATTACTTGAAGAATCGATTTGTTGACTGAGGCACCACCAGTGGCAAGAATTTTAGTTTCACTACCAAAGTGGAACCCCATATCCTCTGCTATAGCGCGATGATGCAGCATTTGTCCCTCAATCAAGGCGCGAATTTCAATTTGAGGTGAGCTGAATCTGGCAAACCAAAATTGAGATCTTTATTGGGCGCACTTCATTTCTTTCTTCTAATATACTTACTTGATTACCCCTTTTACGGCGTCAGGCGAGCTGGACTGTATGTCCTTATTCCAGCGAAGTGTTCCTTTTGCCTTGGGAATAATTTCCATTTCTCTAAAGTGCAGAGCCATGTTGCCGAAGTTGCCTCGTGGCGTAGAATCCAGCAACTCATTGAATTTTTCCCAACTGCCATTAGCCTCCGATTTGTTTATCGCTTCGCGCACAAGGGACCCATTTCGAAAACTAAAACAAATTAGGAAAGAATAATGGTTAATTTATAGTTAATCGCGTGTTATCTTTTTGCTAGTCTCCAGATATCTTCATATTGATTAAACTACCCGATTTAATTATCGTTTTCTAAATTAACTAAAATGTTTATACGTACCACAGTAGACCCATATATTCATGCGTTTCGGTTGGATGGCAGAGCACATGACCCTCTTCCAGATTAGGCGGCTCTTGTAGGCTCATCATAAGCGTGTCGCTGGTGCCCAACGAGACACTCAACCAGTCCTTGGCGACAAGCATACCCGCTAGAGCTGATGGATTGTCGCCTGTGCAAGCAACGACCTTGCATGTGGCTGGAAAGCAGAAGCGCTGCACAAAGTAATCACACACATTGCCTAGAACAGAAAAGCCACTGACAGCGTTGCCCAAGCGTTCCTCCAAGTCCGGTGCACACGCATTGAGGCAAGCTTTTGACCAGGTTTTGCTGCGAATGTCCAATAAGTTCATGCCAGAGCCGTCGGCATAGTCAATGGCCGCCACATCGCCGAGAAATAGCGAGGCCAGAAAACTGCTAACCAGCGATATGCGCTGTGCGTCTTCGTAGGCGTGTGTGCGTTGCTGGTATATTTTTCGGATTTGTGGTCCCGTAAAGCGCGCATAGCATTTTGAGCCGGTGAGCTGAACCATTTCGGTCTGGCCACCAATGGCCGTTTCCATTTCAAAACACTGTTTCGGGGTGGATGCGTCCATCCAGATGGGCGTTCTGTTAACCACAAAAGCTGAGTCGTCGATTTGGGCATGCAGGAACTTATTTGCGTCCAGAGATTGCAGGGCAGAAATGCCGTGCTTTGACCAATACAGCGAACCGTGCTGCTGCGCTGAGCCGCTAATGGCTGCCACAGTGCTCAGATCTACTTCCTGCATTACCAAACGATCCAATACGATATCCATTGCCTTTACCCACATAACTGGCTGAACAAAAAACCTGACAAAATGAAAGAGTTTAAAAGCGTTTTAAAAATAGAAAACTAAACAACAACAACCAATATACTTACTCGAATTTGTTGGGGCCTGGACTGGCACCTCCTGTTGTTCGAAATTCTGGTAAATCGCTATCGAATTTAACTTCGGCTGAGGCAACAACTTTCAGATCAGAGCTTAGAAGAATGGCCTTAAGCTGAAAAATGCATGAAACGTTGGCAATGAATTCATATTGATTGTATTTAATAGTACTATAAAGGTGTCTTTCTGGAAAAGTGCCTCTTGCCAATGTCATACTCATATTATCAATTGGGTGTCGTGGGAATGTCAACGTTCATCCATTTAAAATAAGTTTTTTAAACTTACGTACATACACAGGTTTCTATTGCGTATGTATGTACATATTTACATATGATAAGCAGTTTGGAGGGTAAGACCCAAGATTTGCTATTTGTCGCTGATTAGGAATTGCTATTTGAGCTTGAGCAATTGACCTTTCTCAATAACATTTCGAAGTCCTTGTCTCAGTGCTGCGTTACCGTGCAAAGCAGAGGAGGAGGCTTCTATGTCATGCAAAATATACCAAAAGAAATATGATGAATTACAATTATGTTTACCTTTTGCGTGCTCAAGTCGAAGCCCAAAAATGTTTGTTGTAAATCCCGTTCTTGTTGAGGCATTGTGATTGGGTGTTTCCGACTTTTATCCGTTAAAATAAAGTGGTGTAAGGCTGTTCTTTAAGTCAAGCACCTTGAACCTTTTTAAATTACTACCATTTATGTTTTGAGTCAAACAAACAAACTGCCCACGTAACTAAGTTTCGTTTTCGTTACCAGAATAGTCTTGGAAATATTTATAAACGGTGATGTGCAAAATGATCTCAGTTTGTCGCTTTGCTTAACGATGTCACTTTGATTGTGCGGTTGGTTTGTGTTTGTCTTCTGTGGTAAGAGAATTTATAAGTGTGTTGTATCTTCCTAGTGCTGTGAACCGCTGCCGTAAAATGTTTTTAAGAGCAGACACAAATGCATCATCGATAACTGTGCAAGTATCGCATTATTTTCGATAATCGAACGTCTGTCTTTGTTTCAGACAAAATACATGTCTTCAAAATAGGAAACCATTGCCATCGTTTATTATTAGCTATGGAAGCTGACATTGATTTTATTGCAAACAAACTTAAGTCAGTCTTCATTGCGGCAGCTCACAACTCAAGACCTATACCAGCAAATGCAGTATACATCGCCCATGAAGCAAGTTTTCGAATTCACCAGCTCGTTCTTGTAAAGCGGCGCCTAGGACGAGAGTTTTAATTATACAGATCGCCGTCAGCAAAGCAAAGGCTAAAAATCGCCTTACGTAAACTCACCAAAGCGATAAGAAGAAGCTCTACGCCGATATATTGAGCAACTATCCAGCACTGAAAACGCACTGTGGCAAGCTCACCCAACTCTTAGTCCACCGACAGAAACAGTGATGCCATTAAGAAACCATGCCGGCGGCTGGTCCCGAAGCCATGAAGAAAGAGTTATCCAAGCTAATCCGGCTACAAACGCTTCCGCACTACCCACCGTCTTAAACGACTCTCAGCTTCAACATGAGCCAATTGAATTTCACCCGAATGATGTCGATGATGATGATTATCAACTAGCAACTAAACCCAAAAATATCCCCGGGATGATTATTGAGCTTCCCTCTTGTGCCGTCTGCATCATTGTTCAGTTATTCAATGCAATCACATAACAGAGAGATGGAAAAATTCTATCATCATAATGATTTCAAAGCTGGGTAAAGATCAAACAGTCCCCTTGTCGTAGAGACCTATAGACCTTTTATCGTGTCTATCAAAACTCTTCGAAAAATGTTTGCAGATTTTGATTAATCAATTTCTGAATGTCCATAACATAATCTCATCACACCAATTCTTATAATAATAAAATTCTAATAAAAGTTTATCTGCAGACTTAGTTATATTGTAACTATAAACTTATCTTAGATATAGTCCACTAAGACTAGTCCACATACATAGTTGACGTTCATAGGTCGTTTATTTACAAAAAATTTTCTTTGACTTTAAAGTTTATAATTATATACAATGAGATATAAGCGAGGCAGTATACGATAATTTATAAAAACTACAAACAAAGTGTTGGATTTTCATGTACAGAAGGATGGTAATCAATCGGTAAAGTAATAAGTGGTAATTGTTTAATGGTATTTTCTGCTATGATATCGGAAGATCAGTGTATTTTAGCATCCCCAGTTGTCCTTGCATAAGAAGTTCGTCTATTCCTCTTTTGGCAAAAATTTGTTGCTGACTTGATAATTTTCTGAAGATTATAGCCCATCCTTCGGCAAAAACATCTGCATCGTCTCTTGTCTTTTTATTACTAGAGTGCTCCAAATGCTGCACTTGTTCTTCCTTATGATTAGGACTTTCATCCTGTTTACGCTTTTTTGGCTTTGGCTGAAAATAAAACGGAATTTTTAATAAATTATTAAATATTTTAAATGCCCGCACATATAAAGAAACTTAAAACATTTTATTCGAGCTAGACAACAAAATTGCAGTAATAAAAGCAATATAATAATATAACTATAGCTAGTATATGTAGTTCCGTTTGTCTGCTGTAGGCCCAATTTCTCAATGTCCATTTAAACTTAAGATATATTTGTTGCTCGAGTTAACTGGATTTTAAGTTCAGACCTCGGTTAACTTTGTGTCTCGGTAACTCCTAACCGATCATTGAAAAACTAAAACTCAACTTCGGTTAGTTTGACTAACCGGACATTGAGAAATTGGGCCTTATTAATTTGCAGCAAGTTGAAAATAATTTGTAGCAATGGTTATTTGCATGGTTATTTTGTACAATATATTGCGTTGATGTTTACACGTGATTTCAGTTTTTTTTTGCAGAGCTCGCAAAGGACACTCTCAAGCAAAACGAAATCGAAAAAAACTGTCTTTGCTCATTTTCAAGCTCTGTTTTTTTGTGAAAGGCAAGCAATAACGACCTGTTTACATTATGTCGACACAAAAATCAAGAGTTGCTGCAATTGCTATATTAGCAATTTTAATTAAACGTAGAAAAATAAGATTATAGTCTGTAAAAAAATTTAATTACTACTTACTAAATTTTGAGTTTTATAATTTGTTCCATTATCATTAATAATAAATTTAAGCGCATCAAAAAACTCCCATTTGCTGGTATAGTTCTCAGAGGTACCCTGACAACTCTTTTTTTGCTTCACTCTGCGCACCTCTTGCATAAATTGAGTGCGCAAATGATGAATTTTTGTTTTTATTTCTTCTTCACTTTTTTCTAATTTTTCAGCAATTTTGCGATAAGCATTTTGCTTTTTATGCTTATTTTTGTAGTCTGCTGACGAGACATCCCATAAAACAGTATAATTTTCATATTCTTCAATTAATTTTTTCGTTAAATCGCGATCCCACATAATGATTATGTTTTCTTGTTTGCTGCAATATTGCGACTGAAGGCAAACAGCGAATGCAAACAAGCAATCAACTACCGCAACCAAGATAACAGACGACAAGCAAAAATAGTTGCCGCAAGCAGTTATTGAAAATTTTTGGTTTGCAACAAAATGTTTGCACTCGTTTTTAAACGTGCAAATTTGATTGCAGTCATCAACTTGCTGTAAATTGTTTGCATCGTGTGTACCTAGCTTTATGGCCAAATTACACTATGCGAGAAATCGCATTCGTGGCTCTCATTATCTTAACTCGCATGCATTATTTCGTTTACATGATTCGAGTAAATTTTCATGCTAGCTAGAACATTATAACAATGGACGAGTTGAAAGAAGCAATTGCACTCGAGTGTTTAATTTTACTTACTTCTAATTTGGATGTTGTTTTTTGTGAAACAAACGGTTTTAAGAAGCTGTCGACACTATTAAACCATATTAGCGTAGGCTTATATAGTTCGTCTCTGCCGGCTCCGCTTTTTGCAGAACCTTTGATTTTTTTCATTTCCTGGCAATAGTGCGACCTTATGTTTTTTATTTTGTTTTTGCAATCGGCCTCTGTGAAGCCAGCAACGTTTATTTCCTTCACAATATTTTGCAGCGCAGTATTTCTTTTGTCCCGATTTTTATAATCCGCGCTGCTGCTCTTCCATAAACATGGATGCGCTTCATACAAATTAATAAATTTCATAGTATCACAATCCGACCAACGCGCCATATTTATGCTGTCGACTTATAAAAATAAACAATGTTTTGCCGGCAATCGCAGCGAAAAAAAATGCAAGACGCACCAACACGCACGAACGAGAGCTCGAATAGTTTTGAGCATGTTCAATATTGATTCGTGCTCGTACGTGGCTGCTGCCATGAGTAAAAGAAACTAGAGTCCGTTAGTTTTGCTCATGCAAACAGCTGATTTTGTGACGTCACAGTTAAAACATTTTCGTGCTGTTTGCAATTTTCTTGGATATTTATGTGCTAGTAAGCTCCGCAATATCTTTAAAACAAACAACCACCAAGCTTTCCTCATTGCAAAGGGACTTCACATGGAACATACCCAAAGCGTTGACCGTGTTGGCTGGGTCAAAAAACTATTTTTTCCGTCAAGAATGTTTTTTTAAATAAGACTGCATTTTACACACAAATTCCATTAAATTCAAACTGCGCGCCAAGAAGAAGAACTTCTGCAAGTATTTGCTGAGGTGTTTCCACTGAAACCAAAACTTGCGGAAGCTTGATTCCAGAAGTAGTTTGTAGAAGTTTTACGACGAACTTTCAGCAAGAACTTGCAGACGTGTTTACACACAATGTGAGTACAGCTTGCAGTAGAGTTAGCTTCCTTAATGAGTGACAGTATAAAAATGTCTTGTGGCAAAATAAGAGTGGCAGCTGCCATCGCAGCATATTTAATAAAAAAGAAACAACTAATTAAAAAAAAAAAACAAAAAGAAGAGTTTGGGTGAGAGATTGGAACATGTTACCACTTCAACTACATAATTCACGCAGTCAAGCACAAGATCCGAAAAATGTTCGTAACGAGTTTGCTGAATATTTTATTTCACCAGAAGGAGAAGTGGATTGGCAATATAGGCATATTTAATAACTATGTACAAGTGAATATGTAATATATAATATAAAATAAAGTTATATAAATATATGAATATATAATAAAAATAAAAACGTCAAATATAAGGTGTATTTTGTTATTCTTACCAAATTGTCCTCAGTTTCTTTTGGTACATGAGATGTTGTCATGTATTTCATGTCATGATAAAACTCCCACTTGCTAACATATGCATCTTCAGCACTTTGACCACTTTTTTTTTCTCTTTCTTTGTTGACCTCTTGACCAAACTGCGTTCGGAGGTTATGTAATTTTCTTTTCACCTCTTCTTCGGGCGCGTCTATAGCATTGGCTATTGCCTTTACAGCGTTTTGTTTTTTAATTTTATTTTTATATTCTTTTGAGGACGTGTCCCATAGTTCTGGGTAACTTTCTTGGTGTTCCAAAACCAAATGTATTTTTTCCTTACTCCAAATAAATTTATTATTTTCCATTTTTATTTACTTCGACAAAAAATAAAAAAAAAAAACAGAAAACAAAACCCGACGTATACCTGACTTCTTCCGCAAGTCTTCAAAACACTTTCAGTTCACAGCACGTTGCGCAAGTTACTTTCAGCAAGCAACGAACACGTGTTTCCACATAAATTCTGCAAGTTTTTCTTGCAAGCAAAAACTTCTGGAAGTCGTTTCTATACAAAAACTTCTGGAAGCAACTCGCGAAAAATGTAGTGAACTCGGCTTTAGTTTTATGGCCATCACAAAGATAACTAGTTTGTCGCTCTCTATTACGTGTTGCCTTACATTCAGACCGATTAAAACTTTTGAGCGAAGTCACGTATTCTGACGAATTTTTGCGGTTTGTTTTCAGAATTAAATATTTAAACAATAAAATAAAGAAAACAACAAAAAATGTTTAAAATTTTTTATAAGTTAAAACAATAATAAAAATATTGTTATATTTTTGGATACTTTTGTTGCTTTATTTAATCGAATTGGTCGTAGTTGTGGAAAAAAAATTGTTTCAAATTTTTATAACATCATTCCTGGGTCAAATCAAAAAAACAAATTTATTACTTCTACAATCTCGCCCTCTTTTTTTTTTTTTTTTTGGGAGGGAGGGGGGGGGGGGGGGGGGCCTTTTTGTATTGGCCCTGGGATCAAAAATCAAAAAATATCCCAAAAAAATCGCATATACGATATTTGGGCAAAAAATATCCCGATATAAATATATCGTTTTTTATGAAAAAAATCGATATATTGATATTTTGATATATTATCAACAACCCTAGTATTTGTGTTACATGACTCAAATAATGTTAATTGTATCATGGTGTTCTGCATCAATGTTTTTTTCAAATGTTTTATTGCATGGTGGCGCGCTAAAGCACGCATAAGTATTTTTAATAAAAATTTCACTTAGTTGAATTATTTCTGATTTTATCAGCGTTTTATAGTTTTTGCGCATTTCTGTGCTGATTTATAATTGTATTGCGTTTTCAATAAAGACAAAGTTAAATGTTTGCCAAATGTCGTCCTTGTGGGAGGGAGTACAAAACAGGAAACACGCCAGATTTGTCAGATCTTATAAAGCGTGTCAATGCGTTGGAAACAGCTGTTAGTACGGGTAATTTGCCTAGCTCCTGCTGAAATAGTGGCGTTGTTGGGTTCCGAAAATTTGTACGGCAACGCGATCAGAAGTACATCATGCCAAGTGGAACAATACTGCACAACATATAAAAACAAGTAAAAACGTTGCAGTTGACTCTTGCTGAAAGAATGTATAGACTTGTTTTCGAGTTTTGAGTTGCGGAATGCAAATCAAGAAATAGTGGTTGATTAATAGAAGGTGAAGTTTTGTACATTTAAAATTTCTTATCGTTAACTTTCTTACAAACTTATGAATAATTGTTTAGTACGCCTTAAAATATTTGTGCATCCCGAAAACCTTCAGATTCAAAACTAGATTTCAGGAAAGCTGTAGAATTCATTATAGGAATCGTTTGGCACTGAAGCCAAAAGTAAAAAAAAAATAAAGAAAGTGTTCAAGAAAGATCCAATATTTTTTCGTTTATTCAAAAGCTGAGATCAAATTATAGGCGAATGTAAAGTTTATAATTCAAGGGTTTTTAAAACAATTTTTTTACAGAAAACAATTCTCAATCGAAAAAAAGAGTTTGCAATTCAACTTTTAGTTTGAACACACTGAACTATTACAAAATGAATTTGTATCTTGGAAAGAAAAAAACATTTTCTCTTGCAAGCAATGAGTTTGCAATTATCGACTTGCAACCAATTGAGGAAAGCGGTTGCAGAGGGCTGACAGACGACGCAATTATTCTTCTGCAAGCAGGTATTTTTTTATTCCAGCAACGTTCATTGCAACAAGTCATTTCTGCAATCAGGCGTTGCAATAGAAATACGTTTCGGAATGCTCCATACAATGAAAGCTCTACAAAGCGCTACATAACGAAAAACGCAGCGTCACTTTGATGTTGTTTAGCTTACTTACCGAGAGTGGATCATCATCATACTCTGTTATTGTTTCACCGGACATAAAGAGCAGGGCTTTATAAAATATCCACTTTGGTTTCGTTGATGACGCACTTCCACTACTGGTGATCTTCCTGTGATTTGCAAGGAAATTTGTCCTCAAATTCCTAATCTTCTCCTTCACTTCATTTGATGCCACACCTATCAAATGCGCAATTTTATCGACTGCCTCCGTCTTGGCGTGTTTGTTTTTATAATCCGCGTCACATTTTTTCCAAAGGCACGGCTTTCCTTCTACCTCTTGTATTAGCTGAAAGATTTCTCTTTGCGTCCATGTGAACTACAAAAAACATACATACGTGTTAAAATACAAATTCACTTTTATTAATAAGATTAAAATTGCCATACCTTTTCCGATTCTGTTTTCATGCTGCCAATAATAGAGAATGTCGAAATGTGATTGCAAAAACTTGTTTTTCTTTCAGAAAGCAATTAATTGGTTGTCATTGCGTTAAATTCATTTCTGCGATTAATTGCAACCTATGTGGTTGTGCAAGCAATAAAATCATTGATTGCGCGACAAACGTACTTCGTCTGTCGGCGCGTTTTACGCATACGCAAAATAGAACTGTTTTGTTTTCTTTATTAATAGGAGAATGAATTTATTAAATTTGTACCAATTTCTTGTTAAAATCAACATTTATTTATTAGTTAAGTCTGTGCCTGTTTTGAATACCAAATCTTTGCTAAGTATCGATAGTCACATACCAATACTCATCTCACTTAAACAGTTATCGATACGTTCGTGATACTTCTTAATTTATGTATTTTTCTGTAAAATTTCTTTTGCCTTCCTATATAATTTAAAAAAATACTCAAGATTCCTATTTATGTTTTTTAGCGTGAAATTAAACAGAGAGTTAATATCGCATAGTATCGATATAAACATTAATCAGAAATCATTTTTTTTACAATACCATTGGCCATTGGTATCTATCGATATATGTTGAATCGTATGATATTTTACAATATTACAATTAATAAATTAAAGTAGTTTAAATAAAAATGTCACTGAATTACGAAGAAATGAGCTGGTCAGGTAAATAAATGATACGGAAATCTACTACATAAACATACAATTATGTGTTCGCTAATTAATTCAATTTCCGTGACCCACTTGCTTTTGGTGCATAGAGGTGTACTCAATTTATTAATAAAATAAAATTTGTGTTGTGTGGAAAAACACTTGCAGATGTGCGAGAGCAGTTCAGGAAATGGCGCGAGGAGTCCAGTCGCCACAGCGAGGAAGTAGTACAATTGTGGGTGGCTGTGCTAGAGGACAAAGTCCATAAAACGGGCAATGAAAGGCATTTAATTCTCGAGCAAGTAATTGTTGCTGCTTTGGACACCGCACGATTTGACATTGCCACAAAGTGCACGAAGCAGCTCAGTGCTGAGTTTCCTGGTAGCTTGCGAGTGATGAAGTTTAAAGCAATGCGTTTGGAAGCGCTTGAGCAATATGATGCCGCCAATGAAGTATTAGATGCTATTATTGAAAAGGACGAAACAAATGCAGCGCCACGCAAAAGAAAAATTGCCATAATGAAGGCACGTGGACTGCGATTAGATGCCATAAAGGAACTGAATTCCTATTTGAAAAAGTAGTATTTTAACAAACTTTACTCTTTGCCAAAATTGTGCTTAATTATTTTTGATTATTTCCAGATTCATGTCGGATCAGGAAGCATGGCAGGAACTGTGTAACCTGTACTTGAGCGAGGGCGAGTACGGCAAGGCAGCCTTTTGCATGGAGGAAGTTCTGCTGCATAATCCCCACAGCCATCTAATACATCAGCGTCTCGCTGACATTCGTTACACTTTGGTTAGTGCGTCTTGTCATTTATCTGCCATTCATATATTTTAACCCCGTCATTTTACGTTTAGGGTGGCGTAGAAAATATTGAAATAGCTCGGACTTACTACTCGCAGGCCATTAAGCTAAATCCTCACAATTTGCGAGCACTTTACGGATTGTTTTTGTGCTGCAGCTTTTTGGCCAATTGCAAAGCTGTAAGCCTCAAGCGAAAGGAGTCTCAGAAACTGGCACAATGGGCACTGGAGCAGGCTTCGGTCCACACCGGAAGGCAGTCGTCGATAAAGAATAACGACAAGTGGATCTCGTCGTTGGATTCTGCATTTGGAAACCTTGAAATCAAGTCAAATTGACCCATAGCTACTGTTCATATGATTATCATTGGTGCAATACCCATCACAGCGTAAACTATTCCAAATATGATTCAAAATTGGACATTACTTTTATATAACCATTTAAATTACATATTTTTGTGTTTCAATACCTATCCTATCTATCATAGGTATCCATCCTTTCACTTTAAAGTTCTGTAATGGTGTTTGCCACCGACTTGATCAACCCAAATTAACTTGTATTGGCAGAGTGCATTTTTGAAACTAGGAAAATAATAAACACACAAAAACATTTAAAAAAAACCTCTCCCTCGTACTACGAAAATTACATTTATATTGTTCTTAAATGGTAAAATATATATTTACACACTTTGTTCGCTGGTAGAAGTAATTAAAAGATAAACACAAACTTTTATATGTATGAACATATACATATATAAAATGTAAATGCCTGTACATATCTGTATGTAAATACCTAAGTAAACAGATTATAAGCTCTGTAGGGGTATTCAAGTACAGTGCTCCGCCAGATGGGGCATCGCATAGGCAAGCAAACAGTGTTGCTGATAAGCATGCATACTACTCTGTTAAAAACGTACTGAAAACAATAAAATTCTACATAGTGGTGGGATTTAGTTTGTGGAGGATCCATTGTCGTTATGACCACCACCTTCGCTTTGTTTTTTTTTCAACGGCTTAAGACGAAAGAATTCCCTAAAGCTGAGTGCAGGCGACGTCAATCTATTGCTGGTACATTGCTTCTCAGATGTGCTGGTTGTGTCAAGACCTTGCCCTGTCATGGAAGTGCACGAAGACGACGCGGCGGTTGGACAATTGCGGCTATCAACGTCCGTAACACGATCTGTATTGCTGAACGCATATCGCGAGACGCCGTCAAGGAACTTTAGATTGGGTAGCACTTGCAGAATGTACTCGCGGAAGTAGGAGGCGGGTGTGGATTTTCCGCAGCTTTTGAATACGATCTGTATTCCCGGATTGCCCATGCAGGAAAGCTGTTCTAGTGAGGGACATTGTCGTTCTATGCGGTGAATCCAGTCGGTTATATTACAGATATCGCAGTTGTTTATCCTAGACATACAAAGAAACAGAATCAGATTTTTGGGTATAACTGACATTTGTTCACTTACCACAAAATCTTCAAATTGGCCAGGTAAGGAAATGTGTTTACATCCAAATTGCTGTTGCGATCCAGTATAAGTGTATGAAGGTCTTCAAAAAAAGAAAGAAACTTAAGGTTGTGAAAATTGTTGTAGCTCAGATCAAGGAACTTGGTCTGCGCAGCAAACTTGTCTGCTAGTCTTCGTGGAATGGTGCACAGATTCTCGTAGGCCAGAGAGATACGATTGTCCTCCTCAAGGACGATGTCGGTGAAGGCGTCTTCACTGCCGCAGCTGCTGTTCGATATAAACCCACTGAACGAGTACTGATTGGGAGAGATCATTTTCTCCCCCGTAGCCGTTGAGATGTATACGTCGTTGAAGTCGTTATCTGCCGGAGAGCACGGACACAGTGACTCCATCGACTGAATGTTGGCACACGTCTTCAGCACCTCTTGCAGGCGGCAGTTGTTACTGTGAGAGTAGAGACGACCTATAAACCGAGCTGCCATTTTAGAGAGTAAGTGAGATTAGCTACCTAGATAGGTCTTCTGAGTGCGAACGCCCCGATGTTGATTCTTCAGACATTGCTGCTGCAGCTCATTAATGGAAATATATTATGTATATATCAACGTTTGTTTTTCTTCTTCTGATTTGGGTCCATTTATCAAGTACAGGCTCGCTTCGATGGACTCGGGTCCAATGCTTGCAGCAGACTGAAAAAGCAATCGCAAACCACTCGCAGCCAGCGACAAGAACGGAGCAAATGACAATAGCGAAGATTTTGAGTCTTTTAGACTTTGAATGTGCATACATTGTTATGTTTGTAAGTATTTGTGCTTATATTGCACGTCTGCACGAATACAGATGTACTTGATGTATGCATGTATGTACGCATACATACATACGTATCTTGCCTTCCACAATCGCAGTAATCATGAAAACATTCACACAAGTATGTTTACAAAATCCAACTCAAATAGGCGGAAATATATTGCTCAAAAGCCAGTGTTTTTTGTCTTTGTTCATACCCTTCCGCCACATTAATATACCTTATACCTGTGCTGGCTTATGAGCGCCCGAAAGTAAATAGTTTTATTTTATAATTAATTGTATCTGTAATAATATTAATTTTTTTTAAATCTAAAAATATACCAAGCCCGATGATCAAAGAAAGTTTATTATATTAGATTATCAACAAAAAAGATATTAGAAATATTGGGCTTTCGTCACTTGTAAGATCCAGTCGATGTTTTCTGTTTGATGATGTAACACTTGAATTAGGGTATTACGCAGTCGGCTACACCTCTTGCACCGTTATCACTTGGATTTTGTAATGTCAACAGTACCCACTAGAACTTCGGCATAAGAACGACTAAGATTTTTATTGCTGTTTTTCGGAGCAGATGTAGTTTAAAATGTAAGTTCGACATGAAAACTACTGTTTTTGAATTCAAAACTTACAAAATTAATTTAGTAATGTTACCAAAAAGAAGAGATCAACAAGGAGTCACTTAATATGTTTAAATGTAGACTTCAACGTAAATTGTACGAATTATTCAATTGTAAAATTGTGGGAAATCTGTTGAGTGTACGCAGATGTTATGGATTTTTTTTTATCACCCTTATGGGCCACCCCAAGATTACGCTTATATATGTACACATAAACAACAATATAGGTCAAGTTTCAGGACCTTAGCTTGAATACCAAACAGATATTAAAAAAAACACGTTTTTATATTTTATATAAGATTTTTAAATAAATTCTCTTTAATACCTTTAAAATATTTGTATTTTTAGTGTTCTCTTTATTGTGACCATGAGTGTATACTTTACCCTAAAATACAGACATACACATGAATAAATATTTTCGTGTATTGGCTGCCATGACATCTGCTTTGGCTAATATATACCTAGCGTGCCAAGCACTATGCAATACAATGGAGCCGAGCCTCCAAACAGCCAATTTAAATCTCTCGCTCTTTTTGTCCGCTCGCTTGCTCGCTCGCAGCTAGCATGCATTGGGGCTGCCGCTTCTCTAGCTTGGTTGCACAGATACGCTTTGGCGAGCTAGCGGACAGTCTGTGTCTATGCTTAGACCTCGATAGTTGGGCGCGGCGAATCGTTTTATATTTACGCAGGCGCACATAGAAATCCAAGATCGACATTAACGGCGACTGCCTCCGGCCCCTCTTAAATTAGTGCGTGAATATATGTATAGTAGTATATACATACGTGTGAACGTATGCACTCTTTGCCTGTGACGACGTGTGTGGATGTGTGCGTATATCAGCTGTTGACAAATTAATGAGTGCTGTTTGGCCTTAGTCGACTTACGGGCTTTGCAAATCAAAACGGTAAAAATAACAACACATCACGTCACACTTGTGGACTGTGTACATTGTACATTGTGTGTTTGCATTTATATGACTTATGTATATGTATGTATGTATGTAATACTATGTATGTATGTATAAACGCGTGAATAATCAGAAATGCAAGTGTACCAATAACAATAGCAAAAATGTTGTTTTCGATTAGCGTGTTGTTCGCTGACAGTGATTAACATAACTTGATGGTCGCGCCACTTTTCCATGCATCACGTCACATATACATGTATGTACGTATGTACATATGTATGTATGCGTGTTTGAATGAATTCTGTGAAACAAAAGCCACGTACATACACATTTGATATGTACATATGTACGTATGTATGTACATATGTGTACTTACACATACATCAATCACTTTAAAGAGGTATTTGCACGCTTATCATTAGATGGGGCTGGCGCGTGTTTACCTTTACTAAATTTTAGTGCTGATTTGTTGTTAGTTTGAACGCTTTTGCAAAGCATTCTACTTTGATAAAAGGGTACATACAGTAAAGTATCAAAATAATGGATTCCGTTAAAGATGTAGTCATACATCAATGTATTTGTGTATGTAAAAGTATATGTATGTGATTAAATTTTAAATTATTATAAATTTCCTTTACATTTTTTTTTTTTTAAATTTATGGCATTCGTTCTAGTGCTTGCCTTGTTTACTTTTTGTGGTAACTCTGCGAAATGGTGCGGTATCAGCTGATATAACATGTGGGAGAGAGGGTGGAGTGACGGAATGTATTGATTAGAACAAGAATCCAGCTGGCGTTTTTTTGTCAGTTTTATCGGACAAGCAGCAGAAATAGAAACACCAACAGTAACCAATATTTATTTGTATGAGTATTAAAAAAAACCATACACACGTACATACATATGTACATACACACACACAAGTATAAAGATTTGCCAATTGCTTTTTTGTTTCTATGGTTTCAAACTTATTTTCAAGGTTGTGACTAAAAATATCAATCAATAACATATTTTTCTGGCCAAAGAAATAAGACGTAGATTTTAGGTAAGAGTAAGGGCGGTTAAGATAGCCCGATTTGATTGATTTGATATAATACTGAAATATACATATGTACATATGTACATATGTACATACATGTTTTATGCAGTGTCCTTTTCACTTCATTAAAAACATTTTGTTGTAAACGTATTTTACCCTTTGCTTTATAGTTTTTGGTGTTTCGCAAACTTAACCAATCAACCAACTTATCTGAAAAATGTTTTTTTATTTTTATGATTTAGTCATTTCTTGTAGTGCTTCATATTCGGAGGGTTAAATAGTGTACGTTTTTTATATGAACCAAAATTTTTATGTTGGAATTTTTTGCTCTTGGGGTTAATATTCATGAATTAAAAAATTATCTGCCAAAAACAATAGCGCAAAGAAGCTTGTATAATATCCATGTACTTTATGTACGTATACTTTACAAGACTAACATTTTTGTGTATCTCAAAAATCATTACAGTATAAACATATGCCGCTCAGTACTAAAAGCTCAAGTTGTAGTTGTTTATTTACTATCTTAAATGAATGCAATTGGCTCAAAGTCCAGAGGCTTTTTAATGTGACTCGTGGGCAATTCGTTAGCAAAGGCTAACGCTAACTAATTCGCCGTTTGTGTGAAATCATCGGCCAAAGTTTCTCGTGCAATTTGTTACCGAGTTGTTCCGACAGCCAAAACAACAACAACAACAACACGAAAAACAACAAAAGGTCGCAAATCAGTAAAACCGGAATTGCGCAAAAACTCACAAATAGTAAAAGAAACAACAAAAAACAAGTAAGAAGGCTCTAGTCGAGATTTCCCGACTAGGAGATACCCCGCACCCCATACTTAACGCGTACAGTCATTGTCTGTATGCATCTGTGACCTAAACTTCAATCTTCGATATCTCTGGTGTTTCTTAACCGATTTTGATGAAATTTTCAGAAAAGTTCTATCGTTACCCATTATTTCAACCCCCATTTTTACATCTTCCAAATTCGAGACTTTTTTGTAATCGATTCCATGTGTATATCGGAAACCAGAATAGTTATCGATAATTTGAAACAAACTTGTTCTGCTTATTCAGATTCAAAATCTGAAGTATCTAGCTCTTGTAGTCTCTGAGATCGACGCGTTCATACAGACGGAGAGACAGACGGACGGACAGAAGGAGATGGCTATATCGACTCGGCTGTTGATGCTGATCAAGAATATATATATTTTATGGTGTCAGAGATGCTTCCTTCTACCTGTTACATACATTTGCACAAAACCATTATACCCCTTTTACCCATTTTATGTGTTCAGGGTATAATAACCGCAAACTTCTAAAGGCTGTTAATTTTTAAAACAGGTAAACATTTCATACAAGGACTTATACATATACATATGTACATATATACACAAACATATACATATGAGTTAAGTGCTAAATGTATGTATGTATGCAAAATGTAAACAACTGGTTGATATTTGATGAGATAGCCGCTTTTATTTGCGGTGCCAAAAAAAATAAAATAACAAGAGCATACATATGTATATGTATATGTATGAACAAATGATTTTATTTAAAACGTTAGACTTCAGCTCTCTATATTTGGTTAGCCCAAAAGCTTATTTCTGTGTCCCGATGACAAAGCTGAGTTACAGAAGCTTGGTTTCCATAGTATTCTTTGCTTTTATAAATCCACAAGTTGGTGCATAGGGAAGGAGGGAGGCAGGGAGCAAGCTAGTCGAACCTAGGTCAAAACCAATGCAGGGCCGACAACTTTTGACGTTATTCTGTTATACCATGTAGTAATAACATTTGTCACGGTGAATGAAAATCTTCTGTTATTAAAGTTCAGTCGGTTAATGCTAAACTTAATTCTGAAAGTGAACTGTATTTTAAAACCAGACCCAAGAGTGGAATCAGTGTAACAATGCATTTGGAAGCGTTGCATTCTAAATTGAAAGGAGAACACAAAGGTACTATATGTTATAAGGGCGGAAAAGTTCCATCTCTGCAATTTAATTTGGCGGGCATAATGGGCGGACTATACACATGTTAAGAGTATCATAAGAAAGTACAAGTGCTTCCAAATTACTTCCTTTGGTATTGGCTTTGTCCTTAAAACGAAAGAGAATTTTTTTTTAAGTGTATGTAAAACTTTTCTGGTACCAAAGCAGAGTTAGACAAATACTTGAATGTAATATGAGAGTAATCCTTACATAAGGGACTTAAGCGTAGGGTATTTGGTATTTGTTTTAAAAATTTTAAAGATTAAAGACGCAATTATTTATAATAATTATTTACCAGCAAGTGCTCCAGGAGGAGAAAAGTTGTCGCTTTTCTAATTAAGGGAACAAAACTTAAAAAGAGAGATTCTCGTATTAAGAGTAATAATTACACACTGAAAATAGAGTCTGTAATTATGAGAGAAACAGAGCTTTTTGTTAACAAGAGTAGGAAAGTCCGATTTGTAGGTAGTATAATGTGCGACATTTATGCCTCAATAACTTTTTTAAAAGCGCTTTTAAACTAAATTCACTTAACTTTTGGGGGAGCTCTGACGGCTATTTTTGTTTTCAATGAATCTTTTTTGTTAGCAACATAATTGTATGATCGGCATAATAAATATTCCCAACTTCAATGGGGTTCAATTGTATTATTAAGTTGCCAAATAAAAGGGTATGCAATCTTCGTTGTGACAAATTTATCTGCTTTCTTAATTTACATTTTATTCAATTCAATGCTCAGCTTCTAAATTCATAGCCTATTCAAATATGTTGACACTCTGACCCGTTTGCGAGAATTTTTGTTAAATGAACCCATGTACATTGTTCTTATATATATTTTTTTTAAGGTAGAATGAGATTTCGGTTCCACAATATAATGTTTGCCTTACGTCATGCACATGATTGAGGTCTTATTTTTTTCTCCATTTCTATTTACTTTGTCAGTCTAGCGAATTTTTTATATAATAAAATTTAGAAATCTGCATGCAGATGTTTGTACTTGCTCTTGATCTTATTAATATATTTTTATATCTTTATATATCTTTATAATGAAGTAGGATACATTCCTAGTTTTAGTGTGCAATAAAATGCTGCATGTATTCCTCTAAAGCTGACACTTTTTAAAGTAGAAACATTTTGTCAGTGCGTCAAAGTCTTTGCGGTTTCTTCCTATGGTAGCTTTATCAAAAGGTAGGCCGATGTTCATAATAGACTAGTAACTAATATATTTGGTCCAGAAACCTTTGAAATCAATTATGATTTTTAACACATGAGTAAAGACATGATCCAAAAACGGCTCTACAGTATATTTTTAATTTGTAAAATCCAACAAAAGGCAAATCATCGAATATTGGCTTCAAATATTGTATTGCACATGTTTCTGTTTCAAGGCTGTTAGTGCCTTCCTTACCTTCCGCGCTAAAACAAAATCAATGCCAAAAAGGGTTGGTTTTGTGGTCACGTGAATTTCAATTGTGGCAACATTCACTGTGTTCAAGCTTGCAAATGACGATTCTTTTTGACGTTTTTAAATGTGTCATCATGTTTTTAAATTATATATTGAATAGTAGTGTGCAAGCCTAGAATCTTAATTAGATTGTTGTGCTTTACACATTGAACGTGTTATATGTCGAGGTATATGTTTTTAGTTTTCATGATCGCAAATCTATTGAAGGTCAACGCACCGCACGCTCATTGAATTACAATTGTAAGCTGATTGTTTACATTCAAACTGATTATATTAATCGATTGCTTTTACTTCTATTGCAGATAAATTCAAAAATTCTGAAATGACAGGATCAGGTATGATATATATTTTTCTATAACTATTACACTTTGTAATTTTTGTGGCCTAATAGTATTTCCGTTTTGTGTTTATCAAACCATTAAACACCTAGTTTAAGATGTTTAAACCAAAAATACAAGCAAAAGTACTTCCGATTCTGGCTAAACCAAAATCTGTTGATCTGACCAATTATACATACTTCTACATTCACTTTTAGCACCTTTAGTGATACTTTGTCAAAATGATATCCTTGCTTTAAATAACTTTTTTAAAAGAAAGTTTAGTACAGGCAATTTTATTCGATACAAAATGTGATTTTAAGTGAAAGCCTAAAAGTATGCCACACAAATTTTAGAAATTTTTAACTGAGGTACTTTATAAATTATTTAAAATGGTTTATTTTGTCGCTTGCAGATCCGAAATGGAACCTGCAGCGTCGGGAATCATCTGGACACTTGGTGTGGTGCAAGGACTCACCATCATCGAAGGTTCGATTTCGATTCGACGTGGAGGTTTTGGAGTTCGAGAAACATCCGAACGAGGATCTGGAGCATAAGTCTGACAATTTATCGGTCACAAATCTGTCATCAACGCTTGCCCTATGTGCCACATGTGTAGCCGTTGTTGCTGCCTCTGTATTCCTGCCCTGGTACCTCATGGAGAAGGTCGGCTCGCTGTGAAATCAGTTCGAGTGCATACATATCCCATAAATATTTATGTATGTGTATAAGAATGTACATTGTATATCATTTGAAGGTATTAAGTTAAAGTTAATGTATATAGACATGAGTAGATTTAAATTATAATACAATGTGTAAATGTAATTGTAAATAATGCATACATGTGAAAAAAAAGACATAACTCTAAGGCTTTAAATGCAGATGAAAACAGACTGTTTGCGCAGAAATGATTTCTGAACAATAAAGATATTTTATTATAGAACTAATTTGGTTTTTATTCAACGCAAACGTTTAATGCCATATGTATATCTGCTCATGAATCAGGAAAATTTGCCCTGGCTCTAAGCTGAAAGGTCTTAAGAAACAAATTTCTATATGTCTGTATGATGTGATTTGAAAGTTTACTTATTTGTTTTTAAACACTTTTTATCAGGGACCGTTAGCATTATAAGTTATATTATACACTTTCCCTTAATGACATACATTATTTTTGAGTTTATTTTGTATGAAAAGTGGATAAAATAGTAATAGAAGAGATTTTTGAAAAAAAAATTTTAATCGATATTATAATTGTTTGAAGTAACTTTTTGCAATGGATACTTAATGGGTTAAGAAGAGTATTGTATCATTCAAAGGGAAATTAAATGACCT
The DNA here is from genome assembly GCA_018152825.1 of Scaptomyza hsui. NCBI lineage: Eukaryota > Metazoa > Arthropoda > Insecta > Diptera > Drosophilidae > Scaptomyza > Scaptomyza hsui. The sequence continues at coordinate 625,447 of JAECXO010000073.1, forward strand.
TTCCATTGCAAGTTTGACTAAAATTATGGATATATTGAGTTTCTTATGGTTCCTGTTCAATTTGCATAGCTATAGCTCAAACGGGAATAGTCTGTTAGTAAGCTGGTATAAATAAATTAAAACTTATATTAATTTTTACGGCAACTTCTTGTATAATTCAATTTTCCGCCTCAGAGTAAGGTTCAACAAAGTTGCTTCACGTGATATCAATTGTATATTAACTGTAACAAAATCCTGTCAGGTAAAATTCTTAGTTTGATCTGTACTTAAGAATACCGGCATAATAAATACTTTTGTCTAACAAAAGACAGTAGCATTCTCTTAAAGGAAGTTCACAATGCAATGTTATGAAATCATTAGATGGTTGACTCAAACTCACATTGTCATTCATCCCTTCTTGGTAAGCTGGCCATTTTGCTACGCTCTTAACTCAGGTGGGGAGAATAGAAGGAGTCAACAATGGCACAACTAGAGCGCAGCATCCCTGGCGTTATTTGGTGGTGGATGATTCATTGCGGACTCGTTATTAAATTTCCTCCATTTTATGGACATGCTAAAAGGTACATGGACATCTAATTAAATTTTCTGCCCTTAAGTCATTGGGCATTGGCAACTAAAATGGCGGAACAGCACGTAGTAAACAAGGTTAATGCGCAACCCTCAATATCGCAAACACACTTTATGGTCATCATAAACTTATCCCCCAGACTTAAAGTAAGCAGCGTCAGACTTTAAAGAATGCGTGCAGTTTGGATTTAGCAAAAATGGGGTATAAAGAGAATATAGCTTCCTGTAAGTTGGTTGTAAATTGCGATGAAATTTCGGCCTAACTTGATTGCAGTCCTTTTAATTCCATAGTATTTGAATGATGCTCACATTGTGCCTAAATTTCTTCTTTTCGGAGAAGAAAAAAAAGAAGAAAAGCTAAGCGTCAGTTGAAAATCTAAAACGTGATTATCTCGAAATTGCATTGTATGCGATTTAACCAACGTATTTCGATATGAACATGTAATTGATAAAAAAATTTTTTGGAAACTTGAAACGAAAAATTTACAAACATTAGACAAAATAATGAAAGTTTGTGGAGTTAGCATCAAGATCGGTTAAAAAATACCAAACATATCGAACATTGAAGTTTTGTCAACATGTTTTAACCCCATGAAAAAATAGTTTCGATTCAAACAAACAACTCAAACAAATGAATATTTTTTTGCTTTTGAGATATAACATTTAATTGTTTTAATTGGCATTTAAGAAGGATTAAGTTATGAATATAGTGCATTTAAACTACTTATTATCGTCTGAAGCTATACAAATCGATTAAGATTTGCATAGATTTCAAACATTTAGCAAAAACTTGTTTATTTTAAACGATAGACAGGGCGGCATATAAATCAAAATCCGTTATCTTGAAATATTGTTAAGTAGCATCAAAAGCGATTCAGTGATAAAAACAATTGTTGTCATTTCCTTATGGTTATTACCTTTAAAAAAAAGTATGCCAAATAAGGTATGAGATCAACAGTGATGCCAATTTTTTTGACATAAAAGGCCAAAACGTCCGTAAAATACTGAAAACAGGCTAAAAACTAAAAAAAGGACGAAAACAGGACAAAAAATTTGTGTTCCAAATTTACTTGGCCAAACACCCTTTCGACCTCCGCGTTCGACCATGGCAACGAAAGACTGTAGCGCGAATGTTACCGCTCCGAAAACGGGTTGTTACCTGCCGAGTCCCGATATTTTTAACTTCTGACCAAAACTTCGAACTATTATCAACATTCTCCCATTTTACTAGCTGTATGTTGCATATTGCGAAACTATTTTGTTTAGTTTCGTCACCGAGTTTGAGAGTTCCAAATTGGGAAAAGGGATATTTATTCGCTCGTAGAGAAAACCGGTCAACTTGTTTTAGTATTTCATAGTTGTCCGGCAATCTAAATCCAAAATATTTTTAGCACATAAATAATAACTTACATTTTAACACAAACCTCTGCTTTAGCTGATTGATCCACTCGATCACAAAATATGTATGTGCAGGTTAATGATTGTCTGCTCTGTTGCGTCATCATTTTTCTTTCAATGTTTTCAATTTGACTCAAATTCATATCCCAAATCCAAATCTCGTTTAACATGCTTTACGAAGTCCCTCTCAAAACATCCATACTTAAATCAAATCACCCTAGTTTATTTTTCATACAAGTATGTAAAATGATACCACACTGTTTTTAAAAGATCACTTTGAAAAATAGAGTTAATGTTTAAATCAATCAAATAAGTCTAAAAAGGCCGATTTCCGGATGGGATGTTTGTATTTTTCCGACGAAGCACCTAAAACAGGACAGATCTGTCCGAAAGGCCAAATCAGCATCACTGGAGATCAATGACCTCAAAGTGCACATCTGATCTCGTCACCCCATACATATTAAATCTGATTTCCAATTAATGCTCCATCCACTTAAGGCACTTTTCCGTTAATGCGCCTTTAGATTATTCTGTATTATTTTGCGAAATATTGCACTGATAAATATTTTCCATTTGACTGATGTTGGTATCAGCATATTGTTTGTACATACATAAGTATATGCATGTTTGTATACCTACATGATTTGTCTACATACGTCAATATCCCAATTGATTTTCACGGCCACTATACAAGCCAAGTCAACTGTGATAAGCGCGCAGTCCCTATACAGTACCTAGAGTGGGTGACGCAGGTAAAGATGACAGGCAGAGGTTTTTAGTCTCATTCTGAGAGCTGAGAGCAGAAACAACAACAATAACAAGGCACAACGTGCGAGAGCGATATCAGGCACGAGTGAGATAAGATGCTTATATTTGTTGGTTCGCTTTATTAGCAATTTTTGTGCTCGGCTATTTTGTTGCACTCGCTTTGCGTTCTTTATTTGTATTATTTCTTTATTTCTATATGATCGTTCTACTCTGCTCCCCATAAACATAACCAGCACCAGTCGATGTGAATCAGTTTGTTGTTCGCGCACATCGAGAGCGCACGAAGGCATCGGCATTCCACATTCCACATTCCACGTTCGGCACACTCGACTTAGAAGGAGAATAATAAGTGACGTAGACATAGAAACACACTTGTTAAACTTGAGTTAAGTTCAACTTCTGCAAGAACTTTTCTCTCCGATTAGTTGACCCGGTCTCGTGAGTGCATAAACAGCTGATTAACAAAAATCTACCACAGCGATTGTTGACAAACTTGAAACATATTGTACCTAAACACACATACAATACATACATACATACATAAAACAAAACCAGTTCTGATATTGTCTAAATGTGAGTTAACGAAGGTCGTTTCAGACAACGATCTAAATAATAACGCAATGTATTTACAGTAAAAAACTATTTCAAATGAGTAAAGTGCCGGAGACATCATTGGCCGACCTGAGCCTGGCCGATAAGGTAAAACAATCATACATCAAGTTCATTTAATATATCTCGCAAGAAATCACGATTCGTTTTATTATTTAAACAAAAACAAAAATAAGCGCTTAACTTAAATCGCGGCACGTGACGTCTTTGAACATAACAATAACAACATCAAGAATACAAGTAGAACCAGAAAAAATTCCCATTTTGATTGTATGTTTGTTCATTTATTTTTAATTGTTCAAATAAACTTATGTATATGTACATTTAGTGTATATGTATATTGTATACAAATTTGCGTAATTAATTTATTATGCCGTTTACTTAGATATTGGCATGTGATTCGATTCGACAAGTGCGATTATTAATCCACCTAACGCTTTCCACAGCATTGATTGAATTGGCTCGAAAAATTAGCGTCAATACTCTAAATGATGCCAATTACCAAGTGCGAGTTTTCTTGTTACCGGGCGAAACTGGTTAAAAGCTTATTGAATTCATAATTGAATTAATTTCGACCACACCTCAAATGTTATTGACTAACACTTTTAACTTATTTCTCCCAACAGAATGCAGTGAAGAAATCAAGCATCGTTGCTCGAAGATTTTCCGACGTTTCCACCTGCTCCTTTAGTTCCGGTAAGTAAGATTCGCTCACAAAATGCAAGTGCTAATGATTTTATTCCAAATTCCTCTTGCAGCTTGCTTCACAGGTAGCTCCGATGAGGACGAGCTGTCGCCCAAGGATGTGAAGCAAACGAACTCTTTGGGCAGCAATGACTTCTGCGTTAAGAATATTGGCAAAGCCGCCTTTGGACGGCGGGAAATTGAAATTGCGGAACAGGAGATGCCGGGCATTATGACCCTGCGCAAGCGTGCCTCCGAGGACAAGCCTCTGACGAATGCCAAAATTGTGGGTTGCACTCACATCAATGCACAGACGGCCGTACTCATTGAGACCCTAATCAAACTGGGAGCATCGGTCCGCTGGGCGTCCTGCAACATCTTCTCAACGCAGAACGCCGTGGCGGCAGCTCTGGCCGAGTCCGGGATACCGATCTTTGCGTGGCGCGGCCAGACTGAGGAGGAGTTTTGGTGGTGCCTGGACAGGTGCATACAAAACGAGGGCTGGCAACCCAACATGATACTGGATGATGGCGGTGATGCTACCCATCTGATGCTTAAGAAATACCCGGAGTACTTCAAATCGATCAAGGGCATTGTGGAGGAGAGCTTAACAGGTGTGCACAGACTTTACCAGGTGAGTAACCATATATGAATGGAATGGAAAAGTTTCCTAATTGAACTCCCTCCTCACTTCAGATGTCAAAGGCGGGAAAACTCACGGTTCCGGCCATAAATGTGAACGACTCGGTGACGAAAAACAAGTTCGATACATATTACACATGCCGCGACTCAATCTTGGACAGGTATGTATCCACTTTGATTAATTGGGAAAATACAAATGTGGAATTGGGATAGATTGGCAGAGCTGGGTTGGAGTAGTGAGTAAAATATAGTTTAGTAATTTCAGTCAGCATATGCACTTTTGGGCAAAACAGTTAGCAAAAAAGGTCACACTTATCTAAGCGTCAGGAGTCGAAGATTTGATCGCAGCAAGAAAAGACGTCCGAGTGTATTGCGAAGTGAAGATTTTAATGTATGCCATGAAGAACCATTTGTTTGTTATATTTAAGGGGCTAGGTGGGTTTGAAAATTTCAAAAAATTGAACTTTTTTTTTGGCTTATTAAATAGTACAATATGTTTATAATATTCTCCCAAAATTTCAAATCGATCCGAGTAGGGCCTTTGTCAGTGCAGTGTGTAACTTTAAACGTGTTTATCTCAAAACTTAATTTTTAAAGTCGGTGGACACGATTCCTCCAAAAGTTATGAACCGATTTTGTTCAAATTTTGCACACATCTTTGCAATAACATTATTAAGTTACAACTAATTTTGTTGAGCCAATATATGGCGAAAATTTGACCAAAGTCTGTGAGTATACTAAGAATACTAACGATAATGCTTTGGTTTTTTGATTTTGGATAAACCAATCACGAGATATCCTGTCCACGGCGAGAGCTTTTTTTTTTTTTTTAGACGTCAAGGGAGATGAAGTACCAACGGCTGAGTTTTCGGAATTTTTAAATAAAATTTTCAGAAAATAAAAAACCTCTGAAACCCACCCTTAAGTTAAAACTGAGTTCATAATCCCGTGAAATAAATAAACTATTTTGTGAAACCCACACAAATATATTCCTTTACCCCTAGTCTTAAGCGTACGACGGACATTATGTTTGGCGGCAAACAGGTTGTGGTCTGTGGATACGGAGACGTGGGCAAGGGTTGTGCGGAAGCACTGCGTGGACAAGGCTGCATTGTGTACATCACGGAGGTGGACCCCATCTGTGCTCTCCAAGCGGCCATGAACGGATTCCGAGTAGTGCGCCTATCAGAGGTCGTACGTACCGTGGACGTGGTGGTCAGTGCCACAGGGAACAAGCATGTCATCACGCGGGACCACATGAATCGCATGAAGAACGGCTGCATCGTGTGCAACATGGGTCACTCCACGTCCGAGATTGATGTAAGCGGCCTGCATACTCCGGAGCTGACCTGGGAGCGAGTGCGCTCTCAGGTGGATCACATTATTTGGCCCGACGGCAGGATGATCATCCTGCTGGCCGAAGGACGCTTGGTCAATCTCTCATGCTCCACCATTTCATCCTTTGTCGTGTCCGTGGCCTCCTCCACTCAGGCTCTGGCCCTCATCGAGCTTTACTCGGCGCCCGGTCGCTACAAGTCGGATGTGTATTTACTGCCAAAGAAGATGGGTAAGTTAATTGACATGATTTAACCTTTTTCATATTAACTAACTAACTTTTGCAGATGAGTACGTGGCTAGCTTGCATTTAGCCACGTTTGATGCCCGACTGACTGAGCTAACCGACGCACAGGCCAAATTTCTGGGCTTGAACAAGGCGGGGCCTTTCAAAGCGAACTATTACAGGTGAATATACATAAATGATTTACAGTTGTCTTTTCTTTGGTTTGCTTCACATCGAAACGAATCAACTTAAGCTTGACTCGAAATGTACTGAATATTTATGTACTATATATTTTTATTTATTGTAGATACTGACCAAAAATGGCTTACTTCATTTTGTCAACATCGTTATCCTTAAAATACAAATATGCATTTATATTTGTTTTTCATTAATTGTAATAGTGTGTTTTATGTTTTTTGTTAGATTTAATAATCCATTTATTTTTGACCTGGTGTCAATGCTAAGAAGTTATATAGAATATTTGTTCTATAAATAAAACAATAAAAAACTTTTTATATTTTTTCGGTAACACTAATTTGAAAGGGTTTTAAACAATAAATTTTTATGACTTTAATATTTCGACCCATACTTCACTTGCAAATAGCAATTAATCATATACTTGAGTTTGATATTTTCTTCACAGCCAGGTGACTGTTGAAAGGGTATTGATTTTCGGTCTGCTGAAACAACAAGTTTCATAAAGAACTTTTTCAGTTGAATAAAATCTCACCACACAATTTGAGTTTTAGAGCAGTCAGTCCCTGAGAGGAAGATGGTTTGTGTACTCGCTGGGTAAATTATTTAAGTTTTAAAAGTTGCCCACAGATGGCGTTAATTCTATAAAAATGTTAATGCCAGACTTACCCAGAAGTGGGTTTTGTCATAACTTTGTTGAAATTATCTATTTCGTACAAATAAATAATTACAAACACTACAAGATAAATATATAACCTAGACTAATATACACCATAAACCCTTGACGTTAGCCTGTCCTTTTAAAGGACTTATGGTATAAATCTAGAGGTATTTTTTACTTATTGAATGGGCTTAGGGTGCAAAATTGGTCAGATCGCGCTTACTTTTACACAATAGAATTAAATAATTATTTCTGATGCTGATGGTTATTTTTAATAATTTATTCATTTTTTTTTTTAAATATATTATCAATTTATTTTTTGGGATCTATTAACCCATTGCGCCAATTTTGTATAATTTTGACTTAGCAAGCTTAAGAGAAAAAATGAACGGGTTCATTTTATTTATTATATAAATAAATAATAAATAAAACTGCCACCCACCCGTTTGTTTTGATTAATGATTTCCTCAAGCATCGCCTCATATTGAAAACGATGATTAACGATGCAGTGGACAAGATGCGTATAAATTTGGTATTAAAAAAAGTCCAGAAAAAGCTGATCTTCCAACAAAAAAAGGCAGATTTCCCGCTTCCCGCAATTTGCTAATTTTCAAGGCAAAAAAGCCAGATTTGACGGGAAAAAAGCTGATTTGACATCAGTGAGCTGCTATGATAAAATATCGTTTAAAATATCGTTTAGGATAAGAAAAAGTTAAAATCAATAATTAATTTAATATATATATAATTACCCAACAATAAGGGACAACGACTTTGTATGCAATAACAAGAATAATATCTTGTTGAGGGTCCCAATTAGGAGACTAGTTAGTCTTGGAAGATTATTGTATTCAATTGATATATACTAAAAGTGGTTCAGATTTGGTAAGCACTGAAACCGAAATAAAAACAATATACACTTGAAAAGCCTACTTTTTCATACCTACATCATATAAAATGTCTTGTATTTGTATTTCATTTTGACATATGATATAGCCGCAACTAAAAGAAGACATTGCCCAAAGGTTCAGCTCGATAGCTTTACAACTGAGGGAAAAGCTTGCACTTCAACAGACGGACATATCTATATCAACTCAGCTTGCGAAGCTGATCAAGAATATATATACTTTACTAAGAGTCTCGGCCAGACGTTGTTTTGCCACGCAACAACAAATTTTCTTATTTAAATGTGGCTAATTTATACCAGTAATTAATTTTATATATCTTCCACATTATTGCTAAAAATTGCCATTTAAAAAGCAAAATCTCTTCCCTACATGTGTACGATAAGTTCTTTGGTAAGTGCCTTGCACCTGTCATAATGAATATTGTTTTTAATATCAAACATTTAAACATTACAAAATTCGCGGATTTTCGCAAAAAACGGGCCGCGATTATTGGTTGACCACGTTACTTTTATCTCTTACTATTGATCAAGCCTTAAAACAATTAAATGCATTGAATTAAAACATACACTTCAAGACGAGATACCGACTGCAGTGCCATAATTTTTTTATCCGCCCTTATGTCTTGGTCATGTTTCTTTCAGATTGATTAGTTTTAAGGCATAGGTCCAGTACAAAAGTTCGAAAAAAGGACATAGATGTATGGGAGGTACCCGAAGGACTCATCTGCCGGGCTGATCCCTTATTCTAAACTTTCCAGGGCGCCACCCTAATTCATTCAAATCGGTCCAGCCGTTTAGGAGCAGTTCAATTTCAAACACACGTACAGTAGAATTATACTATATATAAAGATGGGGTCGGAAACGCTTCCTTCTATTTTTAATACGTTACACACAAAATTAATAAACACTTTTTAAGTGTAAAATAAATTACGACAGTCCGATCCGATCGGAGTTATGTATCATTTAAAATATATATATTTTTTAAACATACATAACAAATATAAGGTATTTTAGTACTTGAGTACTTTTACTCGATTCGTTTTTAATAAGGCTTAAAGGTCATCGGTATCCTCGGGCAAGGGTGCTTCCAGAGCCGCTTTCAAGTCTTCCTCGATTTGCAATTGCCAATCCTTGTCCATTTTGATTTCAGGCGGAATCAAAACTGGCATTTCCACAAACACCAATTTAGGATCACCAACCAAAGTACGGGCGAGCCAAAGGAACGGTTTCTCAAAGTTGTAATTCGATTTGGCCGAGATGTCGTAGTACTGCAAGTTCTTCTTGCGATGAAAGACGATGTCCTTGGCCTTAACCTTGCGCTCCTTGATGTCCGCCTTATTGCCACAGAGCACAATGGGAATCCTGCCGCAGATGCGCAGCAGATCCCGATGCCAGTTGGGAACATTCTTGTAGGTGACACGCGATGTCACATCGAACATTATGATGGCCCCTTGACCCTGAATGTAGTATCCTTCGCGCAGTCGCCCGAACTTCTCCTGGCCAGCTGTGTCCCACACATTGAATTGTAAACTTCCCCGACTGGTATAAAATACCAATGGTTGCGCCTCAACCCCCATTGTTGCAATGTATTTCTTCTCAAATTCGCCGGTCTTGTGACGCTTCACAAATGTCGTCTTTCCCGTGCCGCCATCGCCGACCAGAATGATCTTAAAAGTTGGTATACCCTGTGCTTTGGACATCTTTTAGTTTTGCGCTTTGCGACTTTGTTCAATTGTCAGTAAATGGGTTGGACACAATTTTGGAAGAGTACAGTAAATATATAACTCTTTTTAGGTGCAGCTTGTATAAGTTAGAAAACGTATTTTTTATTAAGTTAAACAGTAATTTGGTTTTTGTGCGTTTGTGATCGCAGCTGAATATAGATTGTGACTGTGACACTAATATCTGAGAAAAGCTGACACTACGACTTTAACATGCCAAAAGTTAAGTCTGAGCGAAACTTGTCATTGTGACGGAAAAACTAAAAATTGATAAATTGGAAAACGATAAAATCTATAGCTAAAAACCTTACAGATATAGCTTCCAAATTTGGTGAAAACATATATACTGGGGTCCTTAAAAAAATTGCACCAAAAGAACACTTTATCTCTCACAGCTTTTAAATTAAAGCCACCAAAATACAGCATGTAAAATTTAAAAGCCATGCCCACCGCTTCTGCCCCCAGCCTCTCTAGCCTTGTAAATTAGCCGCTTATGTCTTTTACAGTTTTTAAACTAGAGAAAGCAAATTTGAAGTAGCAACAAAACCGCCGGAAAAACTACAGAGAATAAAAGCTTGAGCTATGGGTGCAAATCTTCACCCAGAGCTCTGAGTTAAGCTTTCGAACAAAACGTTAAGCTCTTCTAATCGTTCCAACCGGAGATTTTGCACCCATAACGCGAGCTTTTTTCCTTGTGTATTCTGTATTATTATTAACACATCAGATACCAAATTGCAGATAGCAAAGATTCCACAATGATCTCTCTTCCTCTTTTTCCTTCCGTAGGGTCCTTGAGATTTATTCAGAACATTTTTTAATGGTAGATTACTGGTGGCACGCTACAATCGTATTTTAAATTCGGAGAGTTCTTTATCCGTCTAAGCTTTAAATGAAGATGGACAATTAATAAAACTATTTTTAAAATATTATATAGCCATTTGCGTGACATTCTTGTATATGCATGTATGTACCACACATTTTTACTGTTTTCTAAATTAACATAATTTTTGGCACTTTGACAAACTTTATCATAACAAAATTTTTGGTAAAAATTAAAGACACAATGTTTCATAAGCACGCTTTTTTTTATAGTTTTTCCTGATTCATTAAAGTACCTTAGATATTCTTGGGCGTCTTGTCCGATATTCGTTTCTTGACTTAAAATTATATGATTTCAGTTAACATTACTCCTCAGGCAAAAGTACCATAATTTATAATTAGCTTGCACATTTAATAACTTTAGTCCCACCACGCATCCTGTGCTTAAGGGTCTGCCTCGGTGTGAATGTACGAGTTTTTCCAGTACGACATCATTCCGAAAATGGTTGTCTGATCAACACGTGGCCCAATCAGCGGGTTAAGCTGCATCAGAAAGGTGATTAGCCAGACGAGCCAGCAACAGACGGCTGTAAGTAGAACGCAACATCGTATAACAGCGCGCTCCACAAAGTACCGAGCAGCAATGCAGCCAACAATTGCAAAAGCCAGCCAGAAGAAAGTGAAGATGCCAAGAGTAATATGTTTGTTCATTTTTCAAATGAATCTTTTGTGTGCTGTGATTGAGGAAAGTTTTGACGTATTTGTCGTATTTTTTACTTTAGTCTCAATTAAATGATTTTTTCGTTTTCAACGCCAAAGTATTCGCTTAAAACTTTTTTATGCACAAACCCAATTTGGTTGCTTGTGTTCGTTAACTTTTATGATTGCGAACATTTTCCCATTTTATTGCTGAGCGCGAACGCGAAGGCTGCAAGTCCGTGCACTGAAGAGTAAAAGTTATAAAAATGAAAATTGTATACATTTTGCCGAGTGCCAGCATCCATAAAACTGCTCTCCATACAAGTACTTGCCTGCATGTGAACCACCCTCCCTTTGCACTCTGAGTAGTAAGCACAAAATCCGTTTGCGCTCCATGGAGCCTGATGGGCAGTGGGTCCAGCCCGTGTCCTGATGATGCCATAAGTGCCTAGGCGCGGCTCGTAAAATGGCGGGAGGCTGTAATCGAGTTTTCCCAAAGTAGCAATAAATGTTTATGGCGAACATCGAATTTTTCATTTTCATTTTCATTTTCTCGCCATAAGTATCGTGACGGCCGGTGCCGATTCCACCCCAAAAACAAAAAGAAACATAAGACGGTATTTGGTGGCCATCTTGAATGCCATTTTGAAACCGAGCACCCCCAAATGAAACTTGCCAAAACAGTTATCAAATTCATTCCTCATAGATTTTAAAATGATACTTGTGTTCAGTTGAGTAAAACTTTGAGTGTGCAGTCGCATGCCATAAATCACGGTTCTCCCATGTCAATGTTGTTGTTGTATGTATGTCTCGCAAGCAAATGCAAATCGGGCGTGAAGTGTGATTTTGCCATTGCCATTGTTGGCGGCGGCAAGAAGAGACGAACTCGTCGCTCCCGATTCTAGGGCAATAGCTAGCTAGCTATCTGTTCCGGTGTGTTTCTCCGTTTGTTTAACATAGCATAGTCAAAATATTTAACAACTAACGTCGCGACGTCAGATTGATACATACGTACGTACGCTGAAAATGCGTGACGGATTGCTACGATTCCGAAGAAACTACTACTATTCTTATATTAAAAAGTTCCCTTCTACTAACAACACTTAAGAAGGGTCAAGACGAGAAAACTCGATAAGGACTTTAGTAGGCTTTCCTAAGATGTTCTATTCTATCTTGTTGTTTCTTTGCGACCTCTGAAATTTGGATTAGTGGTACGACATTGAGCGAGCACGCGTTGTTTGCCCCATCAATTAGCAGGTTTGACACCATTTAAGGAAGTGCCAGCGGCAACAACACACAGGTCGCAGAAATACAGAGCTTGCAACACATCTCGCGGGTAAATAGAGGCTCAGCAATCGATTTGCTTTTGTGTGTGTGTTGCTTTGATAGTGGACTTTTGCTTCACCCATGTGAATTTGTGAACATGCGTAAACAGACTTACCGGCGGTTGTTGTACCAGACCGTCTATCCATGCTGCAGGCTTACGACTGGATGCGTTCTTGGGTTTAGTTGAAGGTGGGCTCCTTTAGTTGGTATACATATGCGTATTTGTGAGGTCACGCTTATTGAAGCGGCCTGCAAATGTGCATAGAAAAAAAAGTAAGAAGGTTTAAGTCGAGATTTCGAGACTAGGAAAAAAACTGATTTACCTATCGATGTGGAGTCTCTAGCTCTTTCTGTCTTTGAGAACGACACGTTCATACATTTGAGACAGACGGACATGGCTATAAAGAATCGGCGGCTTATGCTGATCAAGAGCATGGGGTCGGAGATGCTTTCTTCCGCCTGTTACACACATTTGCACAAAACCATAATACTCTTTTTACTCATTTTACTGGTTCAGGGTATACATGTACAAGAACCATGACAATATTAACGGTTTAGCAGATGAGGAGCTTCAGTGATAGTTTTGATATATGTATAGTGTATAAAAATATTCAGTAAGAAAACCATAGAAAGAACAAAGTCAAGCGCCCAAAGGTGGTTTTTTGTTTTAGTAATACGAAGTTGGTATTTATTCATAAATTTAAAAACATTTTTCATGCCACGTTAAATATAGTTGAAGTCTATTTTTGTGATTTAATTATTTATTTATTGATCATTACTTATATATTAATTTTATTTATAAATATCATAATTATAATAAACAAATTGACTATACGTAATACTACTTATGTACTAAACATTTAAATAGGAAATCAAAATCAAAATGTATCTTCTTATGGGTACTACTTTTATTATTAATTATTATCATTAAGGAGGAAATTCAAGGAAATTCAGTGTCGTCTTTTACGAAAGAAACTCCTGGAAACCACCAAACAAAGACCTGCAATACGGACTAATCCAAGACTGGTATAAAAATCGATTCAAACTAGACAACGGGAGTACTGGGACGGGAGTCCTTAGGCGAAACCTGAAGATAATTCACTTCCATAGGCAAATCACCGATCATCTTTTAGCCTGAGTTTTATGCACCTTTTTGGCAGGCAAAAAGGTCTTCACCATATTCGATAGGCAGGCAGCTTTAAAGGAACTAGATTTGGTCACAGTGTCATCGAAGCTATCGGGACATAGCCCTCAAGATATGGAAACTAAAGGAAATTAAAAGTCACTGAATCAACAGTGATGATCAATGGCAAGACAAAACTTTCCTTACCTCATTAAACAATATTTGTTAAATGATTACTTGAGTAATTTAAAACTTTCTGATACAGAAGAAAACAGCGAACCAGGTCCTCTGCGAATATCATGCCCTCCGTAGGAAACGTCATCAACTCTTGTGCATTCTCATTAAACATGGAACAGTAGACCTGGTACTATGCTTTACTTCATTAAAAGCTAAGCCTACAAAGACCCCCACAACACCCCAACCATAGTCGGCACACAAGATAATAATATTTTGAGCATGAAGGACTTTTCGTTTATCCTGGCTTAAAAAAAGGAATGATGTAAAGATGCGACCTAAACTTTCAATTTCATCGTAGTTGGATTTATTTTATTTAACAGTAGCAGTTTTAAGCAATACCAAATTTTACAGTCGTTGACCTCTTGCAGAACAAATTCAATGTGTGAAAGCGCTTGAAAGAATGAATCGGAGTTTGCGCATTGTCGAAGGCGTCAGTCAATCGTTATTGATTTTCAACAGTATAGCTCACATCACACTGTTCTACAGGTTTACGGAGCAAAAGTCGCGCAGTGCGTAATGGTCGAAGGAGGGAGGATAAAGGCAAAAGGAAAGGGGGAGTTTTCAGACGGGGGTTGGCTTTGGCGATGTCGCGAGAACGAATTTATGTATTTGGAGCGACTTTGCAACCCCCGAATTGCCGATTCATCGAAGTTAAACTCGATATCTGCTCTGTCGGATGTCTTTCAAAGTCTATGCGCCATGTGCGTGTGTGTGTATGGTTGTATGTGCGTGCGTGTGTGTGTGTGTGTGTGGGTAAATAAGTCAGGAGCATGCAAGATATATAGCACTGTCATATATCTAAGCAGTGTGCTTCGTGTTTCCCCTGCCCCATCGCATTTCATTTATTTATTTGTTTATCTACTATTTACGAGCCCGTGTGCCTTGCCCCGACCCCGATCCGTCCCTTGCTTGGATGTCAGCGGGGCTCAGTCGCTTTGCCAATATACGCATGCTCTTCTCTCGGTCGGCTGTTGTCGGTTCGTTACGGTCGCTTTGTTGCTGTTACTTATTGGTATTCGTATGGATAGTGCAAGTGGAAGTGGAAGTCGAAGAGCGGTATCGGTGTATCACTGTCCCCTGACTGGGACTGGGACTGTGACTGTGACTGTGACTCTTGGCGTCGGCGTCGTTTTGTTTTGCTTGTTGGTCGGATGGTCGGATGGTCGGATGGTCGGTGGTTGTGGTTGTGGTGGTGGTGATTTAATTCCTGGAATCTAACAGCTATTCACACCCAGCAGAAAAGTCGCACATCGCATTCACATTTCGAGCGTTTCTCGAAGACGTTCCGTTTTGTTCCGCACACAGCAAAGATCCAACTCCAACTGGAACTGGCTCTTGCCTTTTGGCCGACGGCGCGCTCTTGCTCGAAAGTGTTAAAACAATAAACCAACAGCAATAACAGTAACAACAATTATAACCATAAACGCCGCGAAGCTAAAATAAAATGTTCGATGCTACTCTCATAACTTAAAAGAACCCGTCTGAAATCGTCATAATGTTTTAATACGTCTACAAATACGATTTTGATGGTTATACGAATTTCGACTGCAACTATCGCGTTTTGATACAACAACGCGATCTTCTCCGACTTTGTTTATGGTTTGTGGTCAATAGCCAATTAACAGTTGTTTATAGCTACTGTCAAATTCGGAAGCTCTCAACTGCCAATATTTACTGTATCCGACGGTTATTGCGGACCGGAAAAATTTCACATCGTGTAATAATGATAAAGTGTTTTAGTGGTGCTTTCAAAATTGGTTGCCATTCGGATTGGCTAGTTTCCTGATTGATGACTCCGAAATAATCCTTCTCCCGAGAACTCAATTTGATTATACAATAGCTTGGTAAGCGCCAATTTTTTGTTTAATGAAAATTCATGTTCAAATTAATCCCATATTTCGTTCTTTAGTGTCTCTCACTATGTATCAAGGTTTTTGAGATGTATTTTGTATTTGTGAATTTGATTCACGCCATATTTCTGCACTTGTCCAGGAACAATTTATCTTTTCACAATTCGGTTGTATGCGGTTAAAAGTTTTGGCACGCTAAAGTTACCTTATGACATTTTTACAAAAAGCCACATCGAATTTCTTTAATAAAATAAACTTGGTAGCGGACAAAGTAGTGCCAAACTGGCCAGTCTAAACAGCTTAGTTTTTGTGCAAAGTGGCAGAACAAATTTAAAATTTCTGCATATGATTTTCATTTTATGAGCTCTCATCTAAAAATTACCATTATCGGATTGACTTGTTAGTTTAAGGAATTTTTTTACTATTTGGACTGCATAAGAACAGAAAGAAAAACAAAAGAAAACCAATCGTGCTTTAGAGATAATTTTTAAATACTTTCAAGTTGCAATATGTGTGATTTTAGTTAGTTAACGTTTAGCTGCTGTTGCTATTGCTAGAAAAAAGTAAGCCTTTAAACTTAATCAGTTACAGGCGTCTTTTTGTGCAATAAGCGGAAGCCGTTGATCCCATTTTGTTTTTTATTCTCTTCAAAGTCATCACTAGGGCAGCTAAAATGTAAATTGAACCGCTCAAGAGATTGTCCGCTTAAAATATGGAAAAACAATTATTTAACGTACTTATGAAACAGAAATAGAAAACTTATGAACAATAAGAACCAAAGTTTTTATTGTGAACCAACAATTCTTAAATCCTCAAAAACGTATGTTCATAATTCAGAAGATATTGTATTTGAAGAACTTGTTTGAAGACCGCCGTTCGATTATTAAAAACAAAAATATTTAGAACGAATAGAAAGAAAAACTAAAAACATTATAGCGAGAACAGTTTTTTTTCTGTTAACATAAAAAACATATATTTATTCTATGGCTTAAAAATGTTTAAAACGGTTGATTTTTTTTTTTTCTTCTTTTAAAATTTTCTCAATTAATATGTTTAGAAATTAAAAATGAAATGTTTTTAAGATAACAGTATATTGATTTGTTCTTCTTGAATGTTTTCTGGGTTAGTGCCACTATCGTCTTCGGCTTCATTAACTATTTCACTCTTTTAATATTTTCTGTTTGAGATTTAGTAAATTTATATTTACGTAAGAGAATACGTAAGTAAAAATTTGGAAACTTCAAGCGGTTTTTTAATAATAGGTACAAAACTAACAAACCGCATATTTTCTTATTACAAAAGTTACGTTGTGCCTAAATCGTTATTGTATTTTAATAGCTGTTCTCTGATAGTTAGTTTTGCACAGTTCCTATTGTGCATATGGGACTTCAGTTTTATTCGTCCAGTTTGACTTTCAAAGTTGTCGTTATTATATCAAAGTGAAGAACGAAAAAGAAGAGTTAATTTCCTAAGAATTGTATCTGCCCAACGAGGCCAAATGTTTGACAGAAGTCCGTCAACGTTAAAAAAAATTGTGGTATGCGCGAATATTATCAGTGTTCTGGAAAACAGGAATAATCCCCACATGTCTGCTACACAAATTAAAAATATCCTTCAGACAGCCCTGCGCACGAACGTCTACAATAAAACAGATTTAAGGGTGCTCCAGGCAATTGGTCAAGTTTCTGTAAAACTTTAATTTTGAAAGTGAACAATTCAACAAGTTTGTTCGTAAATATGACAGTCTCCCAGAAGAAAAAGAGGTTATAACCATTCAATGGAAGTCCTTCAAAAAAGCTTTTCTTTTCAGCATTTATGAAAGGTCTACCTGCGCTACTTTTAGATAAATACAATAAGATTTTTTTTTGGGAATTTAAAAATCAAGTAATGTCTTTCTTGGATCACGTACACAAATTCTTGGCGTGGCGTATTATTTTAAGATTTCGAAATTTGCGCCTAGAAATGATACCCAAAACGTTGTGGGTGCAATGTCTCAATACCCAACCATTCAAAGTAACAGCTTTATCATTTTACATATTCACATAACCAATCTTATGAGATATTGAAAGCAAATTTTTATTTTATAATTTTTGCAAGAAAGCTCGTAGGAAATCGCTACATTTGCTAACGGTATTTGTGGCTTCAACTGTTTGATATCCGTATCTTGCTCCTATCTTTAAAAATTTTGAGCAGTTGCATTGTCCATTAGATGCGCAAGGCGGTATAATTTGACGCAATTAGCTGGCAGTCTTTAGGCATCATTGCTATAATAGACTGTTTGGAAATAAAGCAATGTAGATTATCTATGTGTATTTAATAAAATAAAGTGTTAATAGGAAGGAAAGTCAATAAGTACAAAGATAAAGTTTAATTAGCAGAACAAATATCAATTAAATTTAATTTAATATGTAATTTATTGCTGACTATGAAATAACCAATAAAAAGTTCCTTAACCGATCATTTGCCCCAAAAATAAACTCACTTGCAGATGCAAAAAATCAACTTTTGTGGTAACCTACATTCCATTGGTCCGTGAATTAAAGGCTTTAAATATATATATTAATAGCTCGTTGAAAAACGTTCGAAGCTAGGCAATTAAATAAAAAAAAATTAAAACCGACTTCAAAAACAATATTAGTCGCTCAAAAGCGAAAAATAAATTAATATACATTTTATAAGCGCTACCCACTTATCTTATTTAAGTCGGTGCCAGCCAAGTCTAATAGGTAATAACCAAGTTAAGCTCGACTTTGTAATTTCCGAAGCAGTTGTGCTTTGATTGAATTTTTAAAATCGGTTTACAATAGGCGAAAATATCGATGAACATAGACAAAAAAGAAAACAAGTAAAAATGTTCAATACGAGGATGCTTGACTAGGAAATACCCTAAATTCTTTACCTTATGCACGTACGTTATGCAAGCACTACTGCGCTTATGCATAAACCTTAATCCTCAATATCTCTCTCAAAAACCGGTATATGAGCGTTAATACACGCGTTCATATACATGCACAGAAAAATAAGTTTAAGCATTTGGACTTATTTTAATGTCGAAAGTGGGATTACATTTCAAGAACGAATTTTGATCTAATGACCTTAAATCTAGTACATTATATTTAAATAATAAATAAAGTACTTAAAACCAAAATTTAAGCCGATTTAAGCTCAATATAAGTACAAAATACTTGCATCTACTAGGAGAAAATGAATGTATCCAAATTCGCATACATAAAATGTATTCGCGAAGTAACGGAATCACTGTCATAAGTTATGTAGTTGGAGATGTTTTCTTCTATCTGTTTCGTAAATTTGCACAAATTTCTTTTTACCCATTTCATGTAACAAAAAAGGAAATTCCATCGAAACATTTTGCAACATACTTGCAAGTTTTACTTTGTACAGAAAAGGTTTCAGTTTCAGTATTCTTTTTAATCGTATTTTAAGTCAATGGCACTATTTGAGCTGCGTGTTGCAATTCCTGCAAACCTTCTCCATCCACAGTTCCCCATAATAAAAAGGCTTCCTGTCTTCATTTTAACTTAATGCTTTACGGCAAGCGATAAAAGTCGACCGGGTGCGTTGTGCGTTTTAAATGTTCCCACGGCATCCAGCGAGAAACGGTTTAAGAGATCACGTACGGCCGTAACACACATTGAAACAGATAATGGCAAATGGCAATGGCGGCACTTAAGGGCTGCTGCTGCTGCTGCCTAATCCCGTTCTGCAAAATGGAGCCACGAGCTTGCAACCCTCAAACGCATTACACATTTTATTCTCCATCCACCAACTGCTGTTTACGCAATACAAACAAACGTTCACAAACTAACACACTTATACACCCACATGCACACACCCACACCCACACACACACACACACAAACACACACACAATTTTGCAGCTAACAGATAAGGCTTACGCTGCGTTTACCGTTTGTGGGCGGGACTAATAACGTGGGAAATGTGAATGTGTGCGTACATATATTGAATGTAATGGCGGGAAGCAGACAGCAGGGTTGCCAGACATGCAAACAACTGCACATTGTTGAATTTTTGGTGTGCGCTTGTATACCCTTACATATATGTTTATATACATATACAAAATTTATATTTTAATAAAGTTGTATTTCCCAAAAGATTTGCTACTTGTCTCTACAGCAACTTGTTGTGGAATAAAACAAAACATTTACCGATATATATACTATATAAATGGAAAAAAAAACGAGTCTATCCAAAATTTTCAATATTCGTGTTCGAAAGCAGCTTGAATCCAAAAAATTCTTAAATTCCACTGCTCTCCACTTGAACCAATAAATATGGGTGTAATTTTTATACTTTGACACTGAAAGTATCATAGTATATTGGTTTTGTGCAATGTCCGTCATGGTGTCGTCCGGTCCGTCCGTATGAACAACTTTTTCGACCCTTAAAGCTAGAGACTTGAAACTTTGCAATTATGTTTATCTATAGCCGGTACAGATAAAGTGTTAAGATCGGGTTGCCACGCCTACTAAGAGGCTGGGAAATCGATAAATTCGATAGCAAAAAACCGATAAAACCAAATATTTCTCACACTTTTACAGCTACAATTACCAAAATTTGTCATGTCCCTCCTGAAAAAACTGCATCAAAATTTTGGATGCCACGCCCACTCCTTCCGCCCCCATCCTCCCTGCTACTTGAAATTGGAAACGTCTATAGTTTTCACATTTTTTGGGCTAGAGCGAAGTTTTCCAAAAAACTCCATCAAAAATTTGGATGCCACGCCCACACCTTCCGCCCCCCACTTAAAATCGGAAATTTCGATATCTCTTACAGTTTTTAAGCTAGAGCCCAAATTCGGTAGAAAGATAGAAGGCAACATCTACCAAAGATCTGCATCAAAATTTTAGATGCCACGCCCACCCAAGCCACCCGCCTTATAAAATTGGAATCGGCTATATCCTTAACAGTTTTTGAGCTAGAGCCACCAAACTTGGTAGGAAGATAAATGGTGACAATTAAAAAAATTTAATTAAAAAATTTGGATGCCACACCCACCTCTGCCGCCCACCTTTTAAATTTTGAGTTGTTCAGTAATCTTCCACAGTTTTTAAGCTAAAGTCATCAAATTTGGTAACATAATAGCTGGCGATGTTTACCCCCCTGGCCCACTCCTTACCATCCTTTCTTTTACTGGTATCAATGTATTCCGTAGTCAGTTGCGTCCGACTGCAATGTTTTCACTTGTTTGGTATGTTTTTTTTATAAACTGTGAAAGTTCTATTGATATCGGTCGACACATCAAAATCAGTATACACTTCAGAATCGGAACACTATATGACTTTACATATACAATATATATATATAGCTGCCGAAAACATTGTTTCAAATTTATCAAATGTTCTTAAAAATTAAATTAAAATAATGTTATACAGAACCGATATTTTGTGTATGTATTTTTATTCTGAAACACGTCAGTTTTTATGCTTATAATTGAATTCATTTAATTGTTGGTGGTGTATCTTTGCACTATGTGTCATGTTTTTATAGCTGTTTTAATTTTGTTTTTGAATGCAAAAATAAATAAATCCAGTGATGTTAAATTTTTAAGGACGAAGAAAAATAATCTGAACTGAATTGCTAATTTGTCAAGCAATTCGGTTTGCAGAAACGCCAGATTTTACCGGCAGAAGCGGATACGACTTCACTGAATAATCCCAAACAGTGTTTTTCTGTTAAGTCTAAACCTTCTCTGTTAACTTTACAGACAATATATGAACAATAGATGGCGTTGATGACGACAACTACTTTTTAACGAAACGTTAATTTCCGTGTTACCGCAGAAAATTTCGTTAGCAAATATTCGTTAAGTGTGGAGCAGCTTAAATGTCTGTGGAGTAGAACCATAACAGAAATATGTTAGGAAACATTTTCTGTTATGAGAGTAATTTATAAGAGTAGGCAATGAAAGTATAAGTGGGCGGAGCTTATTCCCATAATGGCTGCCAAAAGTGGTTAAACGTGAACACATACAGAATATTTTGTGTACACAGCGAGAAATTATAAAAAGAACCCTAAATATATTTATGTGTGAAATTCTTAAAGGGAAATTGTCGAGCGTTGTAGATATGATGTGAAAACAGGAAGAATCAATTAAAACTGCATGCATAAAATCGAAGCTGCATTTAAAAATTTATGAAAATTGCACATTCACACAAAATTTAACGAATTATTGCAACAGTTTTTGCTTTTTCGTAAAAGCAAATGTTGGTAATTAGAAATTGGGTGGTTCTTTATTTGATTTTGATTTTTATACTTTGATACTCATAGTATATTGGCTTTGTGCAATGTCCGTCATGGTGTCTGTCCGTCTGTCCGTCCGTATGAACGCACTTTTTTTCGACACCTGTCTCTAGGAAACTTTGCAATTATGTTTGTCCATGGGCTAGTCAGATAAAGTGTCAAGATTGGGTTGCCACGCCTACTAGGAGGCTGGGAAATCGATAAAATCGATAACTAAAAACCGATAAAAATATATATTTCTCACATTCCTGCAGGTAGAGCTACCAAAGTTACCAAATTTTGCACTCAGATAGCTAGTCACATCCCTGAGAAAACTGCATCAAAATTTTGGATGCCACGCCCACTCCTTCCGCCCCCATCCTCCCTGCTCCTTGAAATTGGAAACGCCTATAGTTTTCCCTTTTTTCGGGCTGGAGCCACCAAATTTTTTGGCAAGATAGGTGATGAAGTTGTCCAAAAAATGGCATCAAAAACTTGAATGCCACGCCCACACCTGCCGCCCCCCACCCCCCGCCGTTTTTAAAACGGTTGTGCATGTATCATCAACATTTATTGAACTAGATTCACCATATTTGGGATGAAGATATATGGTGACATCTACAAAAGATCTGCATCAAAAATTTGGATGCCACGCCCACCTCTGCCGCCCACCATTTAAAATCGGAAGTTTCGATATCTCTTACAGTTTTTAAGCTAGAGCCCTCAAATTCGGTAAAAAGATAGAAGGCAACATCTACCAAAGATCTGCATCAAAATTTTAGATGCCACGCCCACCCAAGCCACCCGTCTTATAAAATTGGAATCGGCTATATCTTTAACAGTTTTTGAGCTAGAGCCACCAAACTTGGTAGGAAGATAAATGGTGACAATTAAAAAAATTTAATTAAAAAATTTGGATGCCACACCCACATTTGCCGCCCTCCTTTTAAATTTTGAGTTGTTCAGTTATCTTCTACAGTTTTTGAGCTAAAGTCACCAAATTTGGTATCATAATAGCTGGCGATGTTAACACACGGCCCACCCCTTCCGCCACAGCATTCCCCCTTTGAAATAAGACTCCTTACTATCCGTTCTCTTACTGGTATCAAAGTATTCCGCAGTCGGTTGCGTCCGACAGTAACTTTTTAATGGGCTAGTTAATCTTAAACAAATATATTGGTTTTATTGATTCTTGTATATTTATGCCACACAATAATAGGACTACCAATGAAGAAAGTCACAAGCATTTTTTTTAAAATTAAATTGTAAATTAAATTAACTTGCATATTGTTAAAACTGGCTTAAAAGCTTTTCAGATTCAAGACAGAGATATAGTCGGTAGCGGGAGAAATTTTAATTTGCTACTAATATACATAACCAGATACTGTTTTGTTCAAATGTTTAAATGAAGCTGGAAAATGGTTTTGGGAAGTGTTGCACTTGGTTATCCTGAAACAAAGTTTTAAAGTTGATTCGACAAACGATAATCTTTGCGATAATGCAATAGCGATGACCCTCAAGGATTAACAGGCTAATGGGAATAATTTGGTATCTTAAAACAGGATGATTTTCTAAGTTTATAAGGAAAAGTAAGTGCTTGCTTGAATAAATACAATATTTATTAACAAAATGTTGGACTGTGGTCTGCAAGGCGACCAGATTATGAATTTGAATCGTATAAGAACAGCATAGATGTCAAATTTTGAGACACACAGCGCAACTTCAAGCTAGCTTCCAAATTTGTCTAAAAATCTTCACGTACGTTAATCTTTTAGCACATTTCACTGGAAATATTCAAGATTCCCTTACCAGCCACAAATCCTGGATTATCTAATGAAGCCGCGCAGTTTTTTTTGTATACCTTCAGAAAAAGCCAATCATATTCATAATGGCCACAACAAAATTAGTAAATCCAAAATTCATGATCGGTAGGATAAGTTGCCCAAAGTCTCTTTTATTGAAAGTAATTGTAATGGCGTTGACTTACGGAAAACCTTCAAGGATACAATTTAGACAAAAAAAGAAGCTATTTTGTTTTCCATGGCATTGAAGAACCTACAACTCAATAAACCGATATAATGATAGTCTGTTGCCTCATCCAAGTTCTTTGCAGGGAAGTTTTCAAGCTCAGTTGCCTTTTAAAATGTTTTAAATTGCACATAATTTAATATCTTAATTTTTTCCATTTCTTTCGTAACTTTTTAGTTATGTTCACAAAGAAATATACCTTTAAACGGTGTAAAAGGCTAGTGATATTAAATCCCACTTCCGATATTAAATTTTACATATATTTAATGTGCCACATATTACTAAGTCGTAGCTTTTCTGGCTTGGTAACAGATTGGGTGTCTTTATTATCGGTTCTTAACTCTCTTAAAATGCGTAGAACAAACAATTCTTGGGTTACGATAAGGCGTAAGTCCAAACAATTGTAATACTCCCATCTCAACATTTTATTTCAAGTAGGCAAACAGACACAAAATTTCTAGTTTCTAGCTTTAAAGTAGACTAATAAAGTTGCGCCTATACAGACCGACGTACATTGCACGAATCCAATATTCATACTCTATATATGTTATGCATTATTGATTTACATGTCGATTTAGACTTATTTTTAATCTACACTGATGCATATAACTTTTAGACACATATATTTGTTTTTTATATTTCTGTGGTCACATGGAAGAGTAGTTAAAGTCGAAAATTGAAGTTTTGAGAAATCCCCAATTTTTTTTTTTTTTTTATTTTTTTTTTTTTTTAAAAATATAATAAAATAAAATTTATTTAATTATTTTAATAGAAAAAAAAAAAAAAAAAATTAAAAAAAAAAAAAAAAAAAAAAAAAAAAAAAAAAATTAAAAAAAAAAAAAAAAAAAAAATTTTAAATTTAAATAAAAAAAAAAAATAAATATAAAAAAAAATAATATATAATTATTAAATTTTTTTTTATTTTTTTATTTTAATTTAAAAAATAAAAAAAAAAATAAAAAAAAAATTAAAAAAAAAAAAAAAATAAAAAAAAAAAAAAAAAAAAAAAATAAAAATAAAAAAAAAAAATAAATAATATTTTTAATTATTAAAAAATAAAAAAAAAATAAAAAAAAAAAAAAAAAAAAAAAAAAAAAAAAAAAAAAAAAAAAAAAAAAAAAAAAAAAAAAAAAAAAAAAAAAAAAAAAAAAAAAAAAAAAAAAAAAAAAAAAAAAAAAAAAAAAAAAAAAAAAAAAAAAAAAAAAAAAAAAAAAAAAAAAAAAAAAAAAAAAAAAAAAAAAAAAAAAAAAAAAAAAAAGTTTTTTTTAGCGACGTTTCTAATTGTTTGCAATTATTAATACAGGCTCGACGTCATGAATCAAAGGGGGTGATTCGAAACAATTTGAAAATTGTGAATAAAATGTATTAGGCTGGCCAGATAGCGCTATTTCGAATGTTGCCAAACATTCTCATCAGTGGAACATATGACACATAGTTAAAAACTGCTTTTACCTACAATTCCATTTATTGAAAACGAATATTTGTTCTAGTCAAATGAATGAAAATGAAATAAGAGAAGATATATAGTTAAAAATATGTACAAAACTACTTGCTCTTTGTTACACTAAAAAAAAAGATACATTAGGCAAATGATCTACAAAAGTAGGCACTATTTTATGGCGACCTTGACACACAAATAATTATGAGTTTCATTTGCGAAAGAAACAAAGTAATCGGTACTTTGTGCGTATAATATTGCGTAAGAAAGGATGCAGTGCACTTAACCTTGAAATGGCTGTGCCTCAAACTTAACGAGCGATTTCTAAACGCATTCGGGAACGTGAAAAGAGTTACGGTGATTCAAGGTCAACGATATCCTGATATAGACTGCAGCCGTTGTAGTAGATCCAAAAACGTAAATCAGTGCGGATTTCGGGTTGAACGGTACGCAACATGTGTTCCTTCTAGTAGATCGTCATAACTAAAGAGTGCGGGTTGAATTTTTGTACGCGCTTGCTTTAAAGTTAAAAGTGTTGTAAAATGCGTTCCGGTTTTTGCAATTGTCGGCGGTAATAAAAGCTTGGCGCGTGGATTCTGCATTTAAGTGTTCGCTTCTGCTCGACCGATTGCAAAATCTAAGCGAAATTAGAGCGTCATCGCCATCGTAAATCCAAATCGCCTGTCTGGTCTGACTCGTCCAGTCTCCGTATACGTGAACTCGTAAAAGGACACGGCTCGTCCACTGCGTTGAATTAAAAGCTGCCTCCATCCATCCACCCATCCATCCATCCCTCCAAACTTCCAAGCATCCGAGCATCCGAATGACTAAAACTGTATTTCTTACAATGTTGAATCCGCTTTTGTCCACGACTGTCAAACGCATGCGGAGAAATAAACGACAGCGGAAAAGACAACGAAAAACGAAATGGAGATAATTTATTGCCAACAATGGAGATTCAAAAACAAAAAACAGAAAAAATGTCAATTTCATTTTTACGACATCAAATGTTTGAGAAGCTTATGTGAATTGCTTATAAAAAGTGGATTTTGAGTTCGTTTCCCGCTCCTCTCTGGCAATTTTGTTATTTCTGACTGTGCGTTTTACCTATGTATATTTGCTCTAGCTTTAGCAGCGAAACATTCTTCAGTTTTTTCAGAACGTTTCAACAGCTACATGTAAGTGATTTCGATACGAAATTAATTGTATTCCTTTATTTCTAATTTCCAATTTATATTTAAATTAATTCTTTGCTTAAAGATATTAAATCGATTTAAAAAAATACTTGAAACTGACAATACAAATATTTACATAATAAAAATTGGAGATTTATTTATTTTAATTTACATTATGGGAGATTATTATAATTGTTTTGCACCACAAGCTATATATTTAGTACAACACAAAGTATACTTGAAATTAAAAAGCAAATACACTTAAATTTGGATATAGTGCAAGTGTAACCCGCTTCGTCGGAGGTGGCAGCGTCCATAAAATGTGATTAGGGATCGTGATGTGGGTTTGTCTTTGTTGTGCTCCCCGTTCCCTTTGAGATACAGTGTACATTTTAATGGCGGATCAATGGGATTTGTATAATGAGCCTGGGGTGGACTCCATAAAATGATACTATACATTTAATGCCGGTCCGCCATTTTATTTAATCTCGACTTAAATGAACCGAACCCAAAACC
This sequence comes from Scaptomyza hsui, assembly GCA_018152825.1. Taxonomy (NCBI): domain Eukaryota; kingdom Metazoa; phylum Arthropoda; class Insecta; order Diptera; family Drosophilidae; genus Scaptomyza; species Scaptomyza hsui. Next base: position 652,629 of record JAECXO010000073.1, read on the forward strand.
CAAACTCACAGCCGAAACGAAACGAACGAAACACAGAAATGAAAAGAAATCTGATATCATTCAGCGTCCGTTAAAAAAAGGGAACCCGCGTCTTTTATGTGCGACGCGACGAGATTGTGAAGCAGATTTAACCATTTTGGATACATCGTTTTTCTCTTTTTGTTGTCTTCTTCTTCGCTCAGTCCCTGTCCCAGCTCCCTACACCATCCCAGTCTCAGTCCCAGTCCCAGTTCCAATCACCAGCCTCTGACCACAGAGAGGTTGCTGGCCTTTGTTGCTGTACTTTTTAACAAGTTTTATGGGTTGTCATGTGTCAAATGGAAATGGGAATTTATGTGTTTGTAATTGAACGCATGCCGCGACCTGTGTGTGTAGCTGTGTAGCTCAGGGGACGGCAACGAATCCCAAATCCCGAGTACTGACTGGCTTCTAGACCGCTAAAGCGCCGATGACGATGCTGATGTCGAAAGCGATTCCAGCTAAGTTTGCGGCCATCTTGAAGCCTCGAACATGATCCGCATTATGCTGGTGTTGCGACCACAGTATTTACATAAATTATACTCTCTTTCCATCTTTTCATTTACCTGCCATAGCACTCTCTGGGACTCCATTAGAGTTGCCAGCGATGATACGACGAAGATGGCGCATCTTTTTAGTGGACAAGTGGCTAGTTTGGTTGTGGTTTTTCTTTGTAAATGCAGAAAATTGATTATTGATTTAAACTACAGTACAGTTCGTTGATCATTTAAAATGAAAAAAGCTCGCGCTGTGAAGAACATATTTTTCAGTGCACTTACTGACTAAAATACAACTGTTTTCTTTAAAAACCAAAAAATTCATGTAGATAAGTGATTAGTTACATGATATGTTTGGAACGTGTTTAATCAAACCGCTACATATTTAATAGTTGTGCTGTCATTGCTCTTATTATTCTCTATTTATGAACTTAACGATATGTTGACTTTTTTATGCATTTAGCTATTAAATAAGGTTTATGTCTCAATTATATCAGAACCTCAGTCATAAAATAATTGTATAGCAAATAGGCAGCCAAGGCCACAAGGCAGAAGTTTAGTTACATTATGTTCCACATCTGAATCTAAAACCATTAAATTATTCAGCCTGGTTGCTAGGAAGTTACAATGTAAGGGGTGGCTATGGTACCAGTCGAATTTGTACCACCAAGAAATCACGCCAAAACCATATTTTTCGTCGTCTTTGAGAAGCTAAAATAGTACAAGACACGACAACTTCTGACACTTGATAGTAAAAATGTTTATCACCAATTAAAAACAAAAACAAGTAAAAACGTTGCAGTCGGACGCAACCGACTGCGGAATACTTTGATACCAGTAAATGAACGGTTGATAAGGGGGAATGCAGGGGCGAAGGGAGTGGGCCATGTGGTAAACATCGCCAGCTATCATGTTACCAAATTTGGTGACTTTTGCTCAAAAGCTGTGGAAGATAACTTAACTTCAAAATGTAAATGATGCAGATCTTTTGTAGATGTCATTTTTGCGTGGCATCCAAATTTTGAATCAAATGTTTTAACTGTACTATCTATCTTCCTACCAATTTGGTGGCTCTAGCTCAAAAACTGTTAAAAATATAGGCGTTTCCAATTTTACAAGAGGGTGTGTTGAGTGGGCGTGGCATCCAAAACTTTGATGCAGATCTTTGGTATGTTGCCTTCTATCTTTCTACCGAATTTACGGGCTCTAGCTTAAAAACTGTAAGAGATATCGAAATTTTCGATTTTAAATGGTGGGCGGCAGAGGTGGGCGTGGCATCCTAATTTTTGATGCAGAGGTCTTTTGTAGATGTAGCATATATCTTCCTACCAAATTCGGTGACTCTAGCTCGAAAAATGTGAAAATTATAGGCGTTTATTTTTATAGAAGTGGGGATGGGGGCTAATTTTGATGGGGAACGTCAATGTACCTATCTTGACACAAAATTTGGTGGCTCTAGCCCAAAAAATGTGAAAACTATAGGCGTTTCCAATTTCAAGGAGCAGGGATGATGGGGGCGGAAGGAGTGGGCGTGGCATACAAAATTTTGATGCAGTTTTTTCAGGGACATGACTAGCTATCTGCGTGCAAAATTTGGTAACTCTAGCTGTAAGAATGTGAGAAATATTTGGTTTTATCGGTTTTCAGTTATCGAATTTATCGATTTCCCAGCCTCCTAGTAGGCGTGGCAGCCCAATCTTAACACTTTATCTGTACCGTCTATAGATAAACATAATTGCAAAGTTTCAAGTCTCTAGCTTTACGGGTGTCGAAAAAAGTTGCATTCATACAGACGGACAGACGGACGGACAGACACCATGACGGACATTGCACAAAACCAATATACTATGAGACCTTCGGTATCAAAGTATAATTATGGCTGCATTAATTCTTAAACTGAGTTATTCAATTGAGTTGGTTTTGCTTGTGATAATAATCGGATAGACTCCTATTATAAGGCAAGTACTGACACCATACTGAACTGATACCCTGATATATATTCTTAAACCGACTTGGTGTATTTACATATTTTTATCTTTTTCTCTTCAAACTCAATTACAATCTGAACCATTAGCACAGAACTGTAAAAAATCGAACACATATAAATATGTATGTTTTTGTGATTCAGTTTGGGTTATGTTCCTTTATCCAGATTGTTGCTCGGGGCGTATGCTAAATTGCCAAAAACAGAAGTGAATGCCTAAGACCATCACATCATTATTAAGTTAAATGTGAGCAGCCTTCTTCATTCCTTCCGCTTCCTTTATATTGGTCGCCTTAGTTGATTTTCCATCATTGTTGCCAGCCTCAATTTTTACACTGATGAGGCTGTTGAAGTTGTGCATCTTTTTAATGGGTCTGTCGCAAAAAATGTCGACGACGGAAATTACATTTTTCGGGCACATTAAAATGGGGCAACGACAGCTGATGCCAAATGCATCTCTTGAATATTGGAATTCTTGTCTGCATGTTTGACATACAAAGCGGGCACCCAAAAAGTGAAAACAAATTATAATAAATTCTTAGAATTTTATGTTCCCTTCTAAAAAAAAATGTAATTTGCATACGTTATTTTATGTTTCAATCATAAAAATTTAAAAGCATAAAAGATACCATTTTTTAAAATATGCATCTGTAAATGTGATTCTTACTGAATACTTATATGTTTTTATGCATGTAAATCACAATACATCTGATATTTGAACAAATACACTTTAAGATCGAAAACATTTGTGATTTAGGAACTTAAAGAAAAAAAAAAAAACACAGTTTAAGAAAATATCATCTGCGGACGCCGCAAGTTCCCCAAGAACAATTCGGATTGGGATCCGATATAAATCTGTTAAGTTGCTGAATTATTTTTTTATTCTTAGCATACTAAGACTCCCGACCGGAAGCAAACTAAAATACAAACTAAACAACCACAAAGAAGTTTAGGACTTTAATATGCTTTGATCTCTACGCAAAGCTCTGAGTAAAGCTTAACGTTTCGACCGGACAATTGCATCCGCAACGTTTTGTGTAGCTTTACTACACGCCCGTTTAGAAATGTACTTACCATAGCTTGAAAAAGAAATCTTTGCATGATAGAAAAAAAACCGTTTATTAAACCGACTGCGGAATACTCTGATACCAGTTAAAGAGTCTGCAAATTTGGTGACCCTAGCTCAAAAACTGTGAAAGATAGCTGAATTTCATATTTTAAAAGGTAGAGATGGGTGTGGCATACAAATTTTTTATGCAATTCTTTGGAATCTGTCACCAGCTGTCTTCCTATTAAATTTAGTGACTCTAGCTTAAAAACGGTATAAGATATAGCCGATTCCGATTTAGTAACCAAGTTTTTGGTAGATGCCACCAAATTTGGTGACTCTAGCTCAAAAAATGTGGAAGATACACGCATTCTCGTTATAAAAAGGCGTTGGCTGGGAGGCGACAGTTGTGGGCGTGGCATCCAAGCTTTATACACAATTCTCAATAAACTTTAAGCACTAACTATGCTTTCGCTCTTGCAGAAGAACCACAGATTGCTCTTACCGTTATGTGACATGTAGTGAATATCTAAGAGCTGCCATCATAGCCTAATTTTACATGCATTTGGGTTTTAAAAATACAAGTCCAAGTTCGCCTTAAATACTGGTTTTACTTTACCTTCCTATCATCCAAGTCTTACTTTTTAATTATTTTTTACCATTATTATTTGTAAGAAAATTACCTTTATTTAGCGCATATTTTCTTTATATTTGGCAACACTTTGCACGCGATACAAAAAAATGCACATACAATGAAATGTACAGTGGGCGGTTGCAAGCAAAACAACCAAAGTAAATGCTAAAATGCGAAAAGTGTTTAAATCAAAAATAAAAATACGTCAAATAAATAATAAAAACAAGCAAAATTAAAAAAAAATTGAAGATATGCTCTTTTACGCTTTCTTGCATTCAATGGTTAGTCAAGTTAAATAAAAGCATGTAAAAAAGTTTAATTAATAAAAACAAATATATATAAAACACGACCTTCGGCTTGTGAAGCGCCAGTCTTCCCTCCATGCCACAAGAGCTTGTAAATTTTGGGAGTCAAATTAGTAAGTTAAGCAACGGGGAAAACTGTTTTTCGTGGTTTTTACATGGTATTAAATATTTTATCGTGCCGAAGACTTTAAAAACATGTATTGTCATCTGAAACACATCTTTGGTGGAAATTGCTGAGCTCTAGCTAGTCGGGAACTTGGTGAAATTTTGATTACAAGAATCCGGTACAACAAACAAACAAACAGACAAGTCAAGTTAAATAAAAGCATGTAAACATGTATAAAAACGGTTGAAATATGGAGACAATAAATGTTAATGATTTTATTTGCTTGTATAGCTATTTTTTTTTTCAATATTTAATGTAAATAAAAATAATGTTTATGATTTATGAATATTATTCAAAAGTAATAACAAATTGATTAACTTGACCCAATGTCTCACGCCTTGTACATCATATTATCATAAGTCACATATCGACATGACTCAGTTTTATAATAATAACAACAATCGTTTTGTGCAAAATTCACTAACAACAGCTAAAAGGGTCCAAATATTCAGTTTAAGATGCAAGGAGAAAATACTTGGGGCTTAAGTTATCGCCGAATAAACTTACAAGTCAACCCAACCCAAAAATACTTTAAAATAGGTAGATAGTTTATATCATGTCTTGTGGTTTAATTAACGTAATCCTGGGAATAATATTTACATTCAAATCGCGCTTTATTGGTTAGCAATAGAGTTGTTCTTTTCTAACCGCCTAAATAACTATTTGTGATGCGGGATTTTTAATCATAGAGAATCCATACCCAACTCGTGAGCCCATGAGATTGTTGTGTGTGTGTGTGCTGGCGTGTGTGTTTGCATTTCTGTATCTGGGTGTGCACATAAATAAACACAAATGGCAACCAAGGAAAATGAGAGCCAAGCCTTGCAGCCACAGTCGCTGTCAGCGCCAGCAGAGGCCATAAATTGCGCCTGTCACTGTCTTAATGGGGCGGCTGTCCTAAATTTATGCCACAATCAGCAGCGAACAACTTCCAGCGGAGAAGCGCCCAGACCCTGGTCTCTGGCCACAGTCCACACCCATCTGGATATCCTGCGGTGGCAGCACAACTAAAGGAAAAACAAGAAAGCTTTTTTTTTTTAAGAAAACCAACAGTTAAATACTCTTCTCTAAGAACATTTTTTTCGACCATGTCAGTATTAAAATAAGAGCTTCTTGCTACACCGATGCTATGTCACATTGCATGACTTAAGTGTAATACCCTTTGTTAGGGTACAAGAAACGATAATTTATATGTCGTAAAATGTTTGCTGGCTTCTTAGACGGCGCTCAGCGATGAAAACGGCACGAAAGTGGAATGCGAAAATGTGAAGGACAATTTCCTAAATGTATCGCATTTGCCATTCGATTAGCAGCCGTCTCTGTCCTGGTGGACACAGTAGCGTCCTCTGTGGCGACGACACACCCTACTCCGCTGCGTCACACATCGGTTACAGTTGCCAGATCCTAGCCTACCACTGCGGCAAGATGGCCGACTTGTCTCGGGGGTGGCTTGGGTGTGAGGGGGAGTTTTGTTTGCTATATAAAAATAATTGTGAACGACAATTTACCGAAATTGCAAAATATTTTCAGGCTCACTGAATCGAATCGTAAATAATTTGCTCGTAATTCAATTCCGCCAAATCAAACTAAATAAGAACTTTAACTATTAAAACCAAAAGCAATTTGCATTGTTTTCAGATATTAGCAAACCATTTTGGCTGGTGTTAAATTTGGGCTATTGAAAACGGTTTTCCAAATTGAAATTACACAAGTACCAAGGATAAGAATACAGCTTGTAGTAGGTTTCTGAAATTTGTTGGACCTGCGAAATTGCGCAGTAGAAATTTATGATATACAGGCCCAGGTATTATCTAGACAGTACAAATATTTACGATGCAATTCCCGGACTCTTTTTTGTTTTATATATCGCGATTATATTTTGTTTTAAGCTTCTGATACGAAGAAATTAATGTTCTTGAAGAAAAACAAAACTTGTGGGCTAGTAAAAATCACATCTCGTCATTGAATTTTCAGTTTTGTGTGGGGGGCATCGTTGCAGGCCTTTCGAACGTAGAACGTATAAACGCTGGGGCAGGGCTTGGGACGTAGGAAATCACGAAAGAGAAGCGAGCTGAGCGAGAGCGAGAACGAGAACGAGACAAACGAGCCAAAGCTAAGAGATTTCAACTCGCAAAGTGGTGATTTCGAATTCGGCTTATGCACACAGCGAGGCACTCACTGTGTGTGTGTGTGCATATGTAATGGTGTGTGTGTGTGTGAGTAATGTTGTTGTTCTTGTTTTGGCGCTGGCGTTTTTTTACGGTGCGCCGCCCGAGTATTTACCACTTTACAATGGAGTTTTAGTACCCGTGAGTCGTCATTGTCGCCGTCATCATCGCCGCATAAAGTCAAAATTAAAAGCGCGGAGTGTCAGCCATTAAGCCGTAGAATCGACTCAATCTCAACTCGAAATAATCACCATCTCACTCTCAGTTTATCAAAATTCAATAATTCAACTGCTTGAGTAATCTAAAAAGATTATAAAAACCCATCAACCAAATCAAAGTGTTCAGCAATAGTACTGAGTAAATAATTTGATGATAATGTGTACCTGAGAAAAAAGATTTTAGCGATTATGTAAAGTGTTCAGTGTGTGTGTGTGTGTGTTTAAAATACTAACAAATAATTATTCGAATAAAATGAAGAAACTTCGTTGGGTTAGTATTCAACGCTAACGGAAATTAATTCAATAAGAAACTATCCGCCATATTTAAAGAATAAATTAAGAACAAAGGTATGTACAATCCAAGTACATTTTAAACACATTATTAAATTCCAAACAATAAAGATTTGATTGCAAACCTTTGGAGTATCATTCTTGGTTTTCGATAGGAGGCAGGAAAACAAATATTTCAGTTCTTGTTGGTCATTTAATCATTTATAGTTTTTTTTTTTCAAACATGAACTGGTATTGGCTTCAAGTACTAAGTTTTACAAATAGTTTCGTACAATAAAAATAGTTTCATTAATTCAATCATACCTTTGGACATTGCGACTAAGCAATGTTGCCTCAGTTGATGCGAGCAAAATTATTCATGGGCAGGACTGCAAAAAATTAATGTAGGAATCGGAATCTATATTCGAACTAGCGAAGGGTATGATTTTCTTTTGGAAGTGCCAATACTTTAAATAGTTTTCAAGCTAGACATAGCAAGTCTTACGGAAAGCTAGCTGTAGACGTTCCCTAAAGATGTGTTTAAAATATATCTGGCCACGCCTTCCTTACAACCTATTTTTAAAAACACTTTTCTGCTATCAGAGTATTCTGCAATCGGTTTCGTTCGACTAAAACGTTTTAATTTATTTTTAATTGATTAGTTTTAAGCGTTCTTTTTAGTATTGATAGTGCAGCCAATCGTTAGTTTCGATTAAAGAAATCGGAGGTAAATAAAAAAACAATTAATTGTTCTTTGTAAAATATTAATAAATATATTAATAAATTGTTTTCATTCAAAAAAATACGGATTTATTCAGTACCGGAAGGTGGAAATAGCATAAAATTAAAAAATTATTGATAAATATCTTCTTTGTTTTGACGATAAGTCAGTTTCTTAATAATTAGAAGTACAATTAAAAACCACCACAAAATTTAAGAGCGTGGAAGTAATTATTAAGATTCCCAATAGACATTTTATTAATAACACGCTGCTGCTTTTGCTGCTGCTGCTGAGGCTGATAGTAATTAGCCAAGACAAACGGCGTTTAGCTAATTACAATTGAGCCAATTGGCAGTTATGGCCGGCATGAGGGCTATTGGCGATCTGTGCGCTACCATTTACGACTATCTCAATAAAATTAATGCATAATTACAGCAATAAAACAATAAAATTATGAAGCTTCGGGCCACGACGGCAAAATGAGACAAAACAACCGACGGGTCGGACAATGGCCATAAATATTTACAGCCAAGCAAACACTTGCTCAAATTAAGTACTCGTTAAATGGATATTGAAAAGCAGGCAAGAGCTCTCCGTGCGAGCAAGCAAAGCGAACATCAAGTCAGAAACCACACAAATTAATAAAAAAAAAAAATATACAAACATTGAAATTAAAAGGGGGTTGTGGATACTCTTATTCTATTTGTCGTTGGCTATCTGAATGTTTAAAATTTAGTCTAAGTTTTCATAGTCTGGATTGTTAGGGAATATTATTTAACAGGGGATGGATGTTTTTCAGTTTCAACAAAGCTCTCGCAGTAATTTCGTAAGATTAACTTTTGATTTTTTGTAAAATGTTGTGTCATAAAATATGGGTAACAGTGAATGCGTATTAGCAAATGGCGTTTTTCACCCTCAGTTCTTGGGGCCCTGTCAAATGAATTAAGGTAGTAAAATATCCGGCTTTGGGGCGCATAAGGCTCCCTCAGTTTCTTCTTGCGGTGCTTCCGTGACTTTGAGCCCGCCAGAAGGGAAGCTCGTAAAAAGGGGGAAATATCCATTAAGTTTGCAACCCCCGAAACAAGCGAAACGGAATCTGCATTAGCATGCTACGAAAATTAAGTTGCCCATAAGCAGACACACGTGAATATTACATATATGTACTTACGTATGTGCTTGTGTGTGTGTGGGTGTGTGTACATTCATACATAAATGTAATTTATTAGTTATACGACACCCGCACACATCAAAAAATTAAAGCACGAGTAGAATGTTTAAGTAACATCAGCAAAAATGAAATCCAAATCGTATTTTTAAGTTAAAATATATGTTTGCCATTTGAAGTTCCTTTATTTTGTTTCGTAACATATATGTTCCTATTTATCAATATCGCATTAAGTACAAAGTTTAAGACAAAAGTGTTCCGTTTTATTTTTACTTTTTATATAAAAAATGTATTAATAATTTTTATTGCCAATTTTACTGAACCCTATCTATATTAAAATACTATTTGAAACTAATTTGAAGTAACAAACGATTCTTTAGTTCATTTTTTTCTAATTGATTTCCAAGCCCATAGCACATTTTTACGATTTATTACTTCATGCCATATAAGTATATTTTATTAAATTTAAGAAGGCTGTATGCTTAATATCTAAGGGAACGAAGGTACAGGATAGCCTTATTAAATAGAACGTTTTGATTCTAAATTTAGTAGATTAGAAAAAGTTAGAGAATATTCTTGAGTTTCGTATTGGGAATACATACAGTAAAAAATGCACACCGCCTGACAAGTTTTGTCGGGTCTAGCGGAGAGTGTCTGCTCAAGAGGAGCTAAATGTACACCAAAACTAACGTCGTGGAGGCCTCCTTTTAAATGAGGTTCCCGTTAAGGGAGTTTTCGTGGAAATGTTTTGGGTTAGCTTAGCTTAAAAAAAAGACAATGCGTACAGCTAGCCGACTAAAATTTAGTCAAAAGAGAGGGAGAGACAGGAAAGGAGAGAGAGAATGGAAATGCCTCGCAGCATAATCGAAACAAATACCGAGAAAATGGATACAATCCAAAGGCTCACAAAGCTGAGGGAGCAATAAAATGGCTACGAATAAGAATGGAAAACAAACACGACGGAAGAACAACGTCTGAGAACAGAGGCAGTTTTTTTGTTGTTGTTATTTTCAGTGTGCGATGTGATGTTCTTATGGAGAGATAGCCAGAACCGAAGATAGAGATGCAAGGCGCAACAACAGATACAAACACAGCTGGTGAGTGTGTGTTCAAGCGAGATGCCAACAGCGGGAGAGTGAGAGCGCACGAGAAGGGCGGTCAGAGTGACGAAAATAAGCTGGCGTCCACCGCAAAAGAGCCAACGGAGGCATCGACACACGACGCAGCACGACACAACACGACTGCGGCTGAGAGTCAATACGAAATACGAAATACGAAAAAGGCGAATGCAAACACAAAACGCAAACAAAATTAAAAACGAACGCAACGAGCAACGGCAGCACAAGACGATAGCAAGACGTACGTACGTATGTATGTATGTGTGTACTACTTAGGCAGAGACGAAAGGAGACGGAGGAGCAGCAGCAGCAGTAAACGGAAAACACATTTTCCAGCTTCGTCGTCTTTTTACAACGAATTTTATGGCATTTGGTCATAAACTTCTTGTTAGTGTAGAGCGGATCGCAAGCGCGTGAGAACCGAGCACCCAGAAATCGAATGCAAACAAGAAAAAAACAAAAAACAAAAACAATAAGACAAAATTATTTGCACAATTTGAATACATGTTGTATCTGTATATACACATATTCTATTGTAGGGAAAGTGATAATATAAAGTTAACTGTGCAGTGCAGCAAGTGAGAATGCTGAAAGCTAATTACAGGGGGGAGCAGAAAGCGCCGTCGATGGCTGCTGCACTCATCTAAAAAACTGCATTTCAACTAACCGTCCATTAAGCTGACATCATGTAAGTAAGCTTCAGCCAACACACCTACAATAACTTAAGTGTAAAACCAAAATTGGAGAGACTCTCGGCTGATGATGAATGATGTGGGAAGGTTTTGTCCTCGGCCGGTCCTTAATTTGACAAGGTTACCTACACACACACAACGATGCCGATGCCGATGCCGATTTAGGTGCTAACTTTAACGCTTCAAGGTTGCCGTCGTTTAATGGGTTCACGTCGCAGCCATTTGCCATTTGCCATGACCATTACTAGCCCGACAATTCCGACTATTTGGTTTGTTGGATGCATATGCATGACTTCAAATATGCAATTGCCGTGTATGGATTAGGTGTGAAATGGGATCCCACAGCTGCAAACGCTTCTAAGCCAACTTAATATGTGAAAGTGTGACCGTAAATCAATTAACTAAAAGGATAGTTTTTGTGAATAATGCTTTCTCAAAATTTAACGAATACATCTTGGCAATTTAGTATAAAATAAAAATAAATTTCGAAGTAACCCACACATAACCACACTTAATTAACGTTTGGGTGTGAATTGCTCAACAAGCTGCTAAAGACTTTGTTCTTATCCTTACACCATTTTTTATGACGGAATCTCCTCGATTCAGAGTTGATGAGGCAGTTAATAGTCGCATGCCTTTACACTCGATCAAGAAATGCCTTGCTATTTTTTTGTGCGCTTGAATGGATTTATTAGCCACACTAAAGTCATTAGCGCCCAACATCGTTATCCTCGTCGTCGCTATCCATTGCGTGTCGCCCTTGGCAAGTCGCACCTGCAACTCACAGCTCGCACCGTAATTGCGGCAATAATTTCATAAATATGCTTAATCGCAATAAGGTCGCTTTATGGGCTAGCCAGAGCTGGAGCTGGAGCTGGAGCTGGAGCTGGGCACCATTAACTTTGATTGTTGCAGTTGCACGACTTGATTAAAGCGCAATCAAACCACAATTTTTAGCGTTAGCTTTGGAAAAGGTAAATCGCACTACACTTACAGCTACACGTACAGTTAAACAGGAAGGGGCAGGCCCTTAAAATTCAGATGTGTATCGCTTTCAAGGCGACACATGCGTACAACGCAAAAAGTGTCGATGGTGGTGCATAACCATCAACGGTGGTTGGCCGTACCCTCCCTCTCTCAGCGGCAGCCATCATGGCTCTGCGGCCATTGCGTCTGTGCGTACAAAATACACTGGGAGAAAGAGTTGTAGTGGAATTTATGAGTGGAATACATATATTAAATACGGTTAGTTCCTATCGCTTTTTTTTTTTTCGTAGTTGAAAAATATTTTTGAAATAAAAGCTATTTGATTTTATGTTTTAAATAATGAATAAATTTATCGCATGTTCTAATTTGGCGCAGAGGTTAGTAAAGAAGATTTTTAGCTTTAACAAACAAGTTTGTCTTTTAAATGGTTTATTTTTAGACAAATACATATGTATGACATTTTTCTTAACGCGTTAGTAAGCAGTAATTTCAAATCAGGTTTTTCCCTTCAAATTTGGTATTTATACAAAGCCGATTGCTTGAGAAACTAAAAAAAAATGCTGGATTCTTAAAAAAATCTCTTTTAGATATTTATGAGCTTTTAGGTGATGTACAGATTTTAAAAATTAAATGTTGGCAAGTATATTTGTTAATATTTTACTAATGATATTTTAAACTTTGCGAAATAGCTATTGGAAAAAAAAGAAAAATCAAGAGAAAAAATGTTACCGAGAAAAATTAACTTGCATTGTACATAGTGAAAGAGATGAAAATACAGTTATACACTTAAAAACTCGGATGGACTGTCTTAAATAGACTTAAATAGACTCTATAAAAATAATGCAGTGCAACTTTTCTATTTTAGAATTATAAAAGTAAATGATAAAAAGTAGTTAAAAACAAAACAAAAGTCTGCTTTTGGGCGAAAAACGGTTGTTGAAAATTATTTTTGGTTGGCCTTACGCAGTGATGTCAACTTTTGAGAACGAGAATAAAATGCTTTTGGCCTTAAATGTGACCAAAACCAAGTGCAAATAATTGAAGTGTTAAAAAACGATGATGGCTTTTTTTTTAAAATAATTTATTCATTATTTTCTTTAAATATTTCATACATTTTATTGAGTTATATGGATTCTTCATTTATTGGGATGTAAGAACCGAGTTTGCCAATTATATATTATACTTTTTGGAAGTTTAAAAGTTGGCACTTTTAAACGATTAAGAGATATCACTTTTAGGCGAATAAGAGATGGAAATTTAATCGACAACTAAAATTTACGTTTTGTTTTCATTTATGATTTCTACAAAAAGGTGACAAAAATTATATTCCTTATAAAAACAGTTAATTGCCAGTTTGAATGACTAACATGCAAAGCTAACACGCTTTATTCATAAATTTGCCTAAGCACTTAAAGTTAAATCTACTTATAATTTGAAAGATTCTCCAAAAAAAATCTGGTGGATATTATTGATTTTTTTAAAATTGCCAAAAATTATTATTTTGTATGAAAAGTATGAAAAGTGGGTAAAAAATATGTATCGCGCACATTTTTTGCGATAGTAACTTAACCGAGTCTAACAACAGCGATACTTATATCCAAAAATACTTGAATAGAACCAAATATCGCTTAAACATCGGTTGTTGATATTTGAGGCCGTTGATTGGGTATCGATGCCAATGTGAAACTCACGCAAAACCGACTTTAGACATTGCCCTATTTTAAAATCAATGAATAATGATGCAGAGGACAAGATGCGTATAAATTTAGTATACAAAATTCCAAAATATCTCATCTCCCAAAAAATAAACCTGCTTTTCAGCCTTTCGCAATTTGCATATTTTTCAAGAAGTTCGGTTTGCAATAAAATCATATTTGACGGAAAAAAGTCTATTTGACATCAGTGGCCTTACGGCTATCAATTATTTAAAGTTTGCTTAACCTATTTTGACTTATTTCTTTTCATATGTCGAAAAATGTTCAAAAAATAGTTACATATAACTTTTTTTTGGTTTCGCTTAAAAAAAGAACAATAACATATATAAATCCTTGACAGCTGAAAATAAAAGAATCATTTTTTCTTTTTACGGTTGCACTTAAGTTGGGATTTAAAACTGTTTTTAGTTCACATCTTTCCCGCTAGGTACGTTAAGAATGTGGGTTTGTGAAAAGACTGAATTTAGTGCGCAGACTCGACAATAGAGCGCGCTTTAAGCAACTTAAAATAAACGGGCAGTAAAAAAAAACATAAAAGTCGAATTTATTTTTGTCAGCGGTAAATTGTAGGAGATAAATGACTTAGCCAGTGAAATGTAAATAAAGGATATTAATGATAACAAACAGTTTTATAAGTTGTTTGTAGTTACCTGCTGAACAATAATTATTTCTGTTGTCAGCGAAGAACTTTTTAAAATATTATCCATAGGTGGCGTTTTACTCATCATACATTTTTTCAACTAACTGGTAAACAGGGTAAATGTTCTGATTAGAAATGTTTGACATTTTATCCGGTGAATTGTATTGCTTGAGAAATTAAAAAAATTTGCAAGTTTCAAATATCTGGGCAAAATTTTAAAGTTAGGGATGTATAAAACCAAGTCAGCAAACATTTTAAATACTCAATAGATCTGTTTGACAAGTTGCACATTTCGTGACATATTTTCGCATTTCTCCAGTCAACTTTATAAAGAAAACAAAAAGGGGACAAAGCCAACAACAGCCCTTAATTGCATTATCTGTGGATAATTTTACAAAAATGGTTTGAGGATTCTAATGCGGGTGCGGGGCAAATAAGGTCTTCAAGCTCTCCGGGGACATGTATTTTTTTTTTTAAATTGTATTTGTATAAGTTTCTGCCGTTTCGTGGCTCTGACTCTGACTCCGACTCCATACCGGTCCCCACATTTAGCTGCCATTGCCAAAAACAAGAAACAGGGGTTGGTTGAACCCAGCCAAAACAGCAGGCAAAACACAGACGGATCGGGTCGGAAGCCGGGCGTTCAATACATGAAAACATCTTCCAAGAAGATGTAGAGTGAACATTTTTTTTTCTTTTCTCTTCATTTCTCGTAAATTCAAGTCTTTGGCATCGTGTTGAGTTCGTTCTCGTTCAAGTGTCCGCTGGCAGTTTCGTGGAATTGCCAGTCGACGGTTGCTCCACATTTGTGTATTGCGACGGCATTGGAGTTGCAAGTGGAGTTCTCTGACTTCCGCTTATATCACATATGGCAGATAATATATAGGTTGAATTTGGTTTGGTGGACATCATAT
Source organism: Scaptomyza hsui (assembly GCA_018152825.1). Taxonomy (NCBI): domain Eukaryota; kingdom Metazoa; phylum Arthropoda; class Insecta; order Diptera; family Drosophilidae; genus Scaptomyza; species Scaptomyza hsui. The sequence goes on from JAECXO010000073.1 coordinate 667,889, forward strand.
ATACAAACAGCAAAACAAATCCATTCCCGTCGGCATATTTTTTTTTTTTTAAATAAATACAGAATATTCTTCATTCCAATATGATTAATATTATAAATAAAATTAGCCATAAAAAATAAGAATATTCTTATCAAAGCCAATATGACTTTAACTAAATTTTCTGCTAAATATATATTTTTAATTTATTCGTATGTCTTTTGTCCTAACTGGTTGACTGATATGTAATTAACGCATAGCTCAAACTTAAAGATATGGTAGAGAGAATGTTAAAAATATACATTTATAATTGTTTTGGGAGCCATTTGACACAATTTTTCGATATTGGTGTTTTAATCGCAACTCGACCACCTTATTGATTTATTTTACTCTTTACAGTAACTGCATTGCAAACCACCTATTATTTATCAAAGACACTCTTCTTGTCAAAATGGGTTTTGCACTTATCTCTAAAACTGCTCTAATTAACATTCTTCTAACATTATATAGTGTGAAAGTTGGTTCCATCTCTATATAACCAAGTTTTGTTTTTTCTCTGTGTTTCTACTCTAATTACGTATAAAACTAAATGGTATAAATCTTTTGAAAGTGTTTTACAATGCTTAAAAATAAATTTTTTGAACGTTTTAACATACTTTTCATAACCATTTAAAAATGTATATTTATTAAATATTTATTTTGTGAACAGTTTTCAATATTTTACTTAATGTTCTGTCAATATTTCAAACTTATACTTTAGTTATCTGTAAAAGTAAGTTGAATCTTTATGTTAAATCTCTCTTTCTCTTTATCTTTGATTTTGTTGTTGTTGCTATTGTTTTCAATGGCGGCGAAAACAAACAACAAACAACAAACTTTGTTTGCTTCGCCCATCTCCCAACCGCCCCCAAACTTATATAGTGGATGGAGAAGCGACGTTCCACGTGCACTCTGGGATTAGTTGGGAGCCAATTTATTTTATGTCCTGAGGCACAAACATAATCATGTCTAATTTTGTTTACTTTCAAAAATGTGCGTGCCTGAGTGTATCCATCTGACTCTGGCTGCGGCATGGCTGAGATCGCTGACATGGCTGACATGACTCTCTCTCTCCCTGCTACACGCGTGGGTGAACTCTATATAGTATGTGTTCCCTTTGTTGCTGTTTCGAAGCGACAACGACATTAACTAAATTTAGAGTGCGCCGGCTGTTGCGGCCACGGAAAGTTGTTGGTTCGGCTGTTCGGCTGGGGTTCGAGCTCTGTCACGACAGTTTATAATGGCAGCCCGGCAGGAAATTACATATTTACATGAATGTATAGGGGAGGGAAATGTGCGCACCCCGACAACGTTGAAGTTACGCAATCGAATGAAGGAGCGCGAAATCAAAATGCCAAAGCGGACCGAGGTCCTTTATTTTTGCACCATAACCCACACCTGTACAGGGTGTGGCAGCGCCTAACAGGGTGGCACGTGATGCTTGTTCTTTCCAAATTGCGTGCTGCTTAAAAGTTCCTCGAATTGGAATAACGGTTTCATGGCGTGCCCAAGTAATTACAAAGTGGGTGGAAAAAGTTTCCTACTTGGGGATTGGGTGAAGCTGGCAACCCTTTTTGTAATTGTATTTAATTTTGCCCGAATAGGAATGCAATCATTTTGAAGGAATACAAAAGGCTGGCAATTAAAATGTTTAATGAAATTTGGGCAAAACGCCGTTTTGCTGCGGAATGTTTTGTAATGTTTTCAGATATATATTTTAATTATCTTGGCGTTTGTTTTACGGCCATTCTCTGTCCTCTATCAATTGCAATGGCCGCTCAGCTCAAACTAAAAGCAATCAAGGCCTCCACAAGATTCAAATTCATGCAACACAGGTTTCTTAGTTCAATGTGGCAAATGCGGTTTCTTCATTTCTCTGGCTTAAAGCCAAGCGACGGCAATTGTAGTCGTGAAATCCGATTGCGTGTAGCCATAAATTTGTGATTTTAATGCGCGTTATTAAACTGCAAGCACTGCCAGCCCCCTCTTACTCTGCCTCCTGCCCCTTGCAGCTGCACGCTGTGTTCCCGAGCCATTCCAAGCCAATAAAATGCAATTAATATGTTCCGCCAGCTTGCAACAAAGTTTGCCGCAGTGCAAATGAGTTTGGCTTTTGCTGTTGCTTTTCGAAGCTTGCACAAACCACGGCAGATACAAATATCTGGGAATAATCATAACAACAACAACAACAGCTCCTCACGAGTGTCATCGTTATCGTTCTCTTTCTTGTTCTGGCAAAGCTTTGAGTTCGACTCCATTTTGCACAGTTCGATTAAAGCCAGAGCTGCTAAATTTGCATTGTTAATTCTGCGATAATGACGCCGAGGGACGCTTACCGCACCGCACCGCACACACCCTGTAAATTGAACGGGCTCGCGGATCATGGCGCGGATCGTCGACTCGTTATCTTCAGGCGCAAACAAGTCACGTCGCCTAATTTATGCGACAGCGACGCTAAATACATACAAACGTATATACATACAGTTAAAATATTCGAAAAACGTGTCTTTCGATTTTTAATGGCCGTGCATAAATTTCCGAATTAAGTCTCCTAATAACTTCATTACACAAACTATAATAGTATATGGCGGTGACCAATATTTAAACTGTAAGTTTTCAGAAAAACTTCATTTATGGATATGAGTTCTTCAATTTAAAACTGATTGAAACAAAAACGCTCTGCCTTAAAGATTTTCGGTTTCTTGAGCTGTTTTACCTTTAATAAAACAGAACCGAATTCTATTTTTAGAAAATTATTTGGATAACTATGTCTATAATTATCAGCTAATTTGATTGCACTTATCATACAGTAAATACTGAATTTAAAGTCAAAGATAAAAACCTCTAAACGAGGTTAAAGGTTACGGTTGGAAGCATATTAAGATATTTGAAAAGCTTGTTAGATTTTTAAGATTTTCCCAAAATTCCCAAAAGCCTAAATATTTAAATTATTGTTTGTTCACTAAAACCATTTCTCATTAACTAAGATTGTTTTAATATTGGTACATTATTATTGGACGTATAAATATTAAAATTTTCTTCTGATATATTGCCTTAAGCACCTTTTTTGAACCTTTGTCCTAACGTGGACTTTTACAGTGATAATAGCCAAAAATAATCAGTTTAAGAGAGCCTTAGAAATATAAAAGTAATACTAGTAAAGGGTTATTTATTTATACTAATTATATCTATATTTAAGCTAAAGTATTGCTGCTATTAGTTTTAACACTAATCACTTAAATATTTGTGCATATTTTTATTATCTGTGCCTATTGATGATAAAATAGATTTATTACTTTTTATGTATACATTCTAAGTGAAAGTTATTATATTTTTGCAAACAGTTCAGGCTATAATGATTGCTTTTACAAATTTTGAGTTCTTGAACTTTATAAACCATTTTTATTAACCAAATGATATTTATTATTATGATGATTTATGGTTTTGTTAATGATTGTTAAGTTTAATTTCTCTATGAAGCTGCTCACTGATTTCGTTTAATCTTTCAGGGAATATTGTCTTTGTCCCAACGAATTAATTTTAGTTTGTATAAGAAATAGTTGATTTTTCGATCTAAGCTTAAGTACTTTGAGTAAAAGTAAGTAAAAATATTTGTGACTACATATAAAAATTGTAATTAAATTTTTATTTTATAAGAAAAATAGTAGACATTTAGACATTTTAAATTATTATTTATGTTCGGTCCTTATACATAGTCTTTTTTTTTAAGTTCGGAGCACCTGTTTTTATCCACCTAAAGATACATGAAGTTTGGAGTATATATGTACATATTATATGTATATAGTCACGCAGTCGTCAGGTGATCCATGGGCTTAAGTAGTTATGATATAAGCGTAATTCCCTTTCTCCTCTCCCTCATCATTTGCCACAAAAACCTCATTTTGTATTCAGCGTCGGTCGTTGTTGAAGCGGGCCAAAGGTTCAAATTGTGTTTCTGGATCTGGAGCTGGGGGGCATTGGAGTCGAAAAAAAGTACAGCGACAATGCCGAGGTGTTGATAGAATAGCACAGGGCGTGAATTTTTAGTCAAAATACACCACAGGAGAATGTGGGATAAGCACGTAAACAACTTTGGGCTTATATGTATGTATACATATTTAAGTCCCATGAAGGAAATATGCAGTGCATCCCTTTCGCACCCATTTCGGCATGCTGGCAACAATCAGTGGAGCTTTGTGAGTGGCTACTACGTGAGTAACACACACACACACACACATACACACTCATACAAACAGGCTGGAAAAAGGGGGAATAAAAGTGTGGCAGGCGCTGGGACATATTAAATTTGAAACGTTTTTCGAATATTTGATTAGGCCGCGACAGCAGTGACTGGGAAGGATGTTGGGAGTGGGTAGGAGGATGGGAAAGGGGTTGGTGGTGGAAAGTCTGGCGTCATATGGTGCACAGGCTCTGCCTCAAACTCGGGGTAGGACTGAAAACCATTTTCGATGCCGTCGGCATTGTCTTTGCAATGTTGCACTTTCAACATGGTCGATTTTGTTGTAGATTCTTGACACTCATCCACATTGCGACAATCGGTGTGGAACTTAAATGCACGCCTCTTATCCGATCCATTATTTTGACGGATTTATGGGCATATAAGATTGGGATTCTCGTTTTTTTCTCCTTCATTTTTCGTTCAACTTTTTATGCCTTTTACTAGTTTGCGATGCGCGGTGCTTTTATTTTCTGATGTCTTTCCTTGGCTCTATCTTCTTTGTTAAGAAGGTGCATGTTGAAGAATTTCATGGCTGCCTGATCTCTGGATAAAAGACTTCTTAAATAGAACTGTACTCGAAGACTGAAGGCAACTTAAGGGAGAATACAAAAATATCTTAAAATAAATATTTGTAGACCATCCATAAGTCAAGTAAATTTGCTATTTAACATATATCTGTTGCCTCCTTCTTCTTCCTTAGTGTAACTTCAGTGCTCTGTATTTGATGCAATAGAAAGTTGTTAATATTTTTTTTGGGCTGCAAAATGTTTTCCATCTAAGTCATAACGAAGGCAGAAAGTTACGCAAGCGAACCCAAAACACACACAAACAATCCTTTTGTGCATATCAACATTGTAGACACAGATATCCCGGACTCAGCAGCAGCCGACAGCCCTTTACCCTAGAAATCCAATCTCGATGCCACCCTCAGTGTTGGCTGCTCTAATTTCATTGTTCACGGTCGGTCTCTTCTTTGCCCTTTTGTTTGAGCGTTTTGAATACTCCGTTGAGTTCCATAGGCAAAACATGAAAAAAGGGTTCTGCTTCCTTCGACCCATCATTCCATCCATCCATCCATCCATCCATCGGTCGCATCCATAAATCAGTTGGGCATCGACATTGCTCGCAATATGCGTAAATGCAATAAAATCATAAAACGAATTGTGTGTGTGTGTGTGTGTGTGTTTGCCAAGGAGAAGAACGGAAAATTTGAATCTGGCCTCAATCACCGGTAGCTGTTCCTTCAGCGATTTCAGGCTCTACGGCCGGCTGCCTTTTATGGCCCGTCGCGTTAACTGGACGCAAATAGAGCTCGACAGGAGATGTGACTGAATGCGGAGCAGAACCGAAACGGGAGTTGAACGGCAACCAGGTTCGACTTGACATTTGGTACGCGTGCAGGTCATGCTCTTATTTAAATGTTGGCCGAATAGGTTCAGGCATCCGTTAGATACAAGCTGATGCAAGATGCAGTTATAGATAAAAACATGGCCCCATAGCAGAATCGTAAAATGGTTCTTTTCACATTCCAGCCACAGCAACGGACAGTTAATGGATGCTGGTATGGACTTGGGGACAATGTCTTTGGCCACATCTGTTAGATGCATATATGTAAATTGAATGTATGCAAATGAGCATTGGTCTCCTGCCCCTCCTCGTTGCAGTCGTTGCGGCCCGCAGCGCATTCCGAGAGCACTATAAAAGTGTCACTTTTTATATGACCAGCTCGGAGCGGAGTAGGCACCATCAACGACGCGATGGCGATGCCAGGCCCCTGATTAGGCCATGTAGGCATAGGAGTCAACTAATGAGCATTTTTTGATTGCCAGATGAAACGCAATTTTCGAAAAGGTTGGAACACACAGCTCACAGCTATGCTGTCTGTATACTTATTTAAAAAAATTATTTTTAAATGCAATAAAATTGTTTGGTCGACTCGGGAGGTGAACAAACTGCTGCTAAATTCTGCTTCGTGCCAAGAAGTACACAATGGAATGCCTTTTGGGCAAAATGCGTTTTATTTATTTATTTTTGACTTGCATTTGGTTGAAAATTGTTTACCATTGCAGCATAATAAACAATGAATCCATCATCTTATATACAAATTTAAACTTATTTTTGCAAGAGATTGACCCCGAGAAAGGATTTTCAGATGATTTTTGGGCGTCGTATTTATGAAATAAAAATAAAACAAAAATACTTTATCAAATTTGAGTGTGGCATTTTTTTTTATATCTGTGTTTTAGCATTGTGATATACAATAAGTTTAGAATAAATGGAATTTTGTTGCAATTAGATTTATGAGTAAATCGATAAAATTTAAAAGTAAAAAGTAAGGAAGCTATTTTCGGCCAACTGAAAGCTTATATATATATATATATATATATATATATATATATACATGAAAAGCCAACTTATTCATACCAAGATCAAAATTTATATATCAAATCTCGTGTATTTGTATGGAAGCTATGTGATATAGTTGTCCGATTTGGCCGACTTTAACATACAATCTAACCGCAACTAAAATAAGACATAACTTTTCAAGTGTCCCCAAATTATTTATATTACTAGGTAAGTAAAATAAATATACTTTCCTGGAATGAAATGTTTTTCTTATGTTGATAATAAATTAATAAATTGATCATTCTGTTTAGTCATTAAAATAGGTTCGGTGAGCATATATGTGTGTGTACTATATTAAATGTAAAAACAATACTGTTTTTTTCCATGCATTTAATTTAATTATAAGCATCGAACATTGTTTAATCATCCGAATAATGGTTAACATAATACGTGAATGCAAATCAATATCACAAAAATACAGGGTGCTCTGATCGTTGCATTGACGAGTCCTGTTCGCTATATTCGCTTCTTCATACCTTTGCACGTAATAAATCCTGAAACCATAATCGGGATTTATGGATGTTTTTCTTGTTGTTGTTGTTAATGTTCAAGTTCATAATGTTGTTGTTGTTGTTGGCGGTGTTTCAAACATTTTTATGATGTCTCTGCAGCATTTATGAGCACTTTAAGTCGGTAAAGACGGGCAGGAGGGGTAAGCGGTGCGTGTTGGTCGTAATATATGTATGTATATATAGAACAGCCACCGATACTCCGCGATGGACATAAAATCAAAATAATTTGCAACAGGTGATAATTGTTTTATAATAAACTCATTTGCCTACGTGCGTGTGTATGTGTGTGTGTGTGAAATGAGTGTGAGTGCAAGAAACAAGTGTTTTTATGAGTGTCAGACTTAATTGGGTATTAATTGGAATACTTTTGCTACTGTTTGGTATAAAAATGTATATTAATGTCTATATTCATGACTAAAATGAGCCATCATTAAACAGTTGTAGTAATTACCAAATAATTCTAGGGCTATATATTGAGCGTTTGATTGATTGATGTGCCGCCATGCAAAAAGCTTCACCGCCAATAACCGAACCGAAGGCAATTAAAAACTTTTATGATTTGTTGTGATTTTTGCAATTGACATTTTTACGAGGGCGCTACCTGACTTGTGGACTTTATGTCTACTCCTCATTTATATGCAATATTAGTGAGGATTTTATTGTCTTGAAATTAATTTACTATTGTTAATAGTTGTAGTTCTCTCTCTCTCTCTGCTCTCTGCTCTTCGTTCGATAGCGCTTGTACGTTTCATCGCACGCGTAGTAATAAACGCCACCCTGTTTACTCTTCTTGGCCAGACTTGGCCAGCCCATAAACCGCAAAGAGTACAACGGCGGGCGTTACTATCTAGGGCCTGGCCCATAATTCACTCGCTCAAACACTCGAACACTTGAATGCCCCTCGCACACTCGTAAAAACGGGCCGAGCGAGCGTTTAAAAACTCGTCAAAAAATTAGGCCTTAAAATATTGGATGACTTGCGTTGTGGCTGGTAGCATCATCAATAGACACCCACCACACACGCTATGCACAATAACCATATGCAGATCAGGATCCACACCCACACCGTCTAATACACGGCGCTCCTTCGCCACCGCCTCGACCTCTCCCCCAATCATCAAGTGTCTGTGCCGGCGTGGTCGCTTTTATGAGCCTACAAAATATTTTTATATTAGCAATAATTTCACTAGACACACGAATGGGAATGTTGTGGGTGGAGGTATGGGGGTATTGGGGGAATCGGTGTGGGGCTCTTAATGTGCGCAAACAACAGCAACAATAAGTGACTTTGATTTGTTGTACGTTTTAAGCGTCGTTTTGGCGTTGTTTTGTTGTTTTGCTTTGACATTTTATGTGTGATTCATCGCCGGCAACAACAAAAGTATGCCAAACAATTAAAAAGCGCTTATTTTTATTACATATCTGCATACAAACAAACGTATATACATTTTTTGCACTTGTTTAAATCCTTTTTGTTAATTTTGCCAACTTGTTTGTTGTTGTTGTATACCTCTTGGAGTGGGCAGCTCCCATGTTGTGTCAGCCATTGGTTTTGCATCTCGCTCTTACCAATGGCCAGCGTTCGTAGTGCGATCAACCGATCGTCGCCTCACTCTTACTTATGTTTAACTGCAAGCGGAGCAGAACAGCTAAACAGCATGTTGCTCTCTCTCTCTCTCTCTCTCTCTGCCTGTTTGTCGCTGTGGTGAGTTTCGCTGGTTGTGTTGAGTATCTTGTTGCTGCGTCTGCGACGGCAACAACAAAAACTCAGCCATTGCGTGATATTTGTACTCTGTTCCCAGGAAGCAGAAAAGGAATAGATTAGAAATTTTGCGAACTTTGAGCAAATATCAGATCTAATTTAATAACATGTGTAAGTAGAAAACTGATTGAGTTAGTTGACAAAAATCCCCCTTTCGAATTGTCGAATACGAGTCAAAACCCCTTTTAACCCTTTTGAGTGCTTTATTCAGCCTCCCGACTGAGACACAGCAGAGGCCGAGGTGCGGTTTAACGACGTTGCGCTTAAGTATCTACATACATATGTATGTAGCTGAAAGCTGCATCTTTTTCCGCCGCTTTAATCGTCTCACAATTAAATTAATTTGCTTGTAGGAATTAAATGCATAAGCTCAGCACGACATCTGAGTGTTTGGAGTTAAGTTAAAATTTAAGATAATATTAGCAATTAAGTAAATACATTTGCCAAATTAAACTTAACCTTAAAGTCGAGTATCAGTTTACCCTTTGCGGAACTCAGACACACACACACATACACTAGATTACATGTCAGGGTTAGTCAGCAAATATTCAGCTTAAAATCATCTTTGCCAGTTGAGTTACTCGGTTAGTTTTGAAAACATTCACACATGGGTCTGATGTCGAGGCCGTCGAGATGTTGACTTACATACATACTAGTGAACACACACATACATATGTATGTACTTATGTTGCTGCGTGGTAAGCAGTTTGTACCGTTCGTTCTCCCTGCGGCTCGCTCCGCAAAAAGTTAATGGGCCGTGCATGTTTTTCTCTCAGCCGTGGCGCTTAAAATTATTTATGATGGATGGAAAATTACTATTTTACTCTTTTTATCTCTCTTCTCCTCTCTTTTCACTTCACTGCAACTTCCTTTCGTTGGCTGTTTGGCCGCTTTTGTTGCCGTTTGTTGACTTTGCTTTGGCTTTGTTGCCACAGTTGAATATTTCAAATATTTTCACAAGTTTTTCCCTCAATTGAATTGGGCTATCCTATCCCCAGCAGCTGTTCTTGGACATTTGACAACTCTATTGCCACATCGCCATTTTTATGAGTAACTGTATTTGTCTAGTTCCCATTGATATAGTGGTGACATGACTTTCTGCTTATATCGCGGCTTAATTGCTGACAATTGTTCGTATTATTATTATTATTAGACCACTTATAGCGAGCTAAGAAAAACTTTCACTCTATTGTGTTAAGGGTTGTTAATCGATCGGAATACTTAGTCGACTAATGGAATATTTGAGTTCGATGATTTTATACCCTGCTGCTAAGGCTATTTCTATGTTGTTTCAAAATGTTTCACTTAAAGATTTCTATAAAAATATTTTTTTATACACGTCTTTCGTAGCTTATTTTCACACCCATAAATAATATATAAACTTGGCTTGTCTAAGTAATTGGCTAATGAGTAATTTATATTCAAGAACCTCAATGTGGTCAAATTTAATTTATAAAGTTTGGAAATAAACAAAAGATCTTTGCGAATTCTCAATTCGGAAGCTAAATAAAATAACATTTGACTGTGTCTTACAAAATAAAATTGTTTCATTGTTGTAAAAATTATTACTTAATTGATTTGAGCTAAGAAACAAAATTTGAAGACTTAAACTAACGAGAAAACGATTTGATTTCTGTCGCCTAAAAACTGAAGCCAGCCAACTTTAACTAAAGTTTAGTATACTAAACCGACTGCTTATAAGTGTGTGTGTGTGTTATTTTGTGTTGATGATTTTGGTTTTTTCTGCTTCTTTTAATAAAAATAATTACTCGCATTTTTTTTTGTGTGTGCTTTGTGTTTGCTGCTAAAGCCGCAAATATGAAACGTTTTATGGCCGCGTTTCGTTTCGTTTTGTGTTTCTGCCTCTACACCTCTCCCCCCGCAGCCTTGCATCCTCTTGCCCTGCAGCTGTGACTGCTTCAGCTACCGTTGGCGGCCATTTTTGAAGTGAAGCGCTTTTCCCCGTCGCTAACCGACAGTGGCCAGAAAGACGGTCAGCGCTCGTTTCGCCGGTTTGACCGCCAGATTGCAATCTGAATGCTGTTGTTGTTGTTGTTTTTTTTTCGTGGTTTTTTGCTTTTCAGCGTTTTCATAAAGTTTTGCTACGGCGGCAGCTTTCAATTTATGAAACACGCTTATTACTCTTGCAAAGGAGGAATTGGAGGCGGTTGCAAGGGGAGGTGGCAAGCTATTTTGAGTTGCTTGCATCAGATAACAAAGCAGCCGCAATCAGCATGCCTCAAGGCCACACACATACACGAAGGGGCAACTGATGTGCGTGTGTGTGTGTGTTTTTTTGTTCATGGCCAGCAAGCATTAGCAACATCCTCTATATGCTTTTGCCCCCTTGGTCAATTACATTTGGCCAACACTTTGGCAAGATTTTTCTAATCGTTTTTTATATTTTTCTCTCGCCTCTGAAGCCAGTTAATTGCACGGGTTGTTGTTGTTGTTGTTGCTGCCGCTGGCGATGTTTTAATTGTGTGTTTCCAGGTTTTTAATTAAAGCTTAACTTGATTTTTTTTTTTTTAGCCAAGTTGCAATTTCAGAGTTGTTTTTTTTGTTTTTTGCAATTGTTGGCGAACAGGTTTTTGATTGGCAACCGCAGCGTTGTCAGTTAAAAAAAAAAAAAAAACTGGTTTGCCATAGAAATCGTAGATATGCCAACTACAACAATTGCTCAGTTTTAATGGCTTCTGGCCAAGATTTATGTTCCCGCAGACACTTACACAACGACAGTATCTCAGTATCAGTTTGATATAAGATATGTTTTTCCTGGAGTATTTTCATAGGGTTGTCAGCTCGCCTTGTGACAGTTTGACAGGCACTGTAGGGGCAGCCATCTGTGAAGTCTTTTCGGGAGGGACTAACAACATACAACATACATACTAAATGTACTTTTGTCTTAACCTGGCCCCATACAAAGGCTACAAATACTACATATGTACATGCCAAGAATGTTATAATTAAAACAAAGTAAAGTTTAAATATACATTTGTGAACTTTGTCGGCAAAGCTTGAAGTTAAGATGAGCCGCATTTGGTTTCCATTTGCATTTTCGCTGTTTCACTTCCAAGATTGCGAGATCGCCGCTCGCACTCTCTCCCCCCCTTTGGCTGCCAAGCAGCATTCAAAGCAATAAAAACCAAAATAATACTATGTAAAAATGTTTTCTGTTCGTTTGTTTGTGTTTTTTCTGCCGCCCTTTCTCCCCCCTGCCAGAGAGGCAACAACGCCAAACTCAACAACTGAACGAGAGCTGAATGGGGCTCGGGTTTTCTGTTTTTTTTTTTTTTGTTTTGTTTTCTGCGATCGTTATTTACTCTCGCTGTCTCTCGCCGCATTCGCGTTCGCATTCGCTTCGTCAGTTTTCGGTTTTCGTTTCAGTTCAGTTTTTGTCTAAACATACAACAAAATATTGAATTTAATTTTTTTAGTGTTAGTTGCTCTCTAACAATTTCGGAGTCGTTATCTCGCATGCGCATGTCGCTGAGCTTTCTCGTGTCTCGTGTCATTATTACTTTTGGCCCAATGTGCGTGTGTGTGTGAGTTAATCCCAAGTCGGATCCAGATACCAGATTCCCGATTCCCGATCCCAATACTCGGATTTGTGTCTTGTTCGGGCACTTAATAAAAAATGGGGCATACAATCTACTAATGAAAAGTCGCGGCGGCTAATGGCAATAAAAATCAGAGTTTCAAGTATTATGTTGTTAAAATGTTCATTATGTTTTCAATACATTAACTGAAAATTAACGACTCTGAAATTCGTTCTTGTGTGTGTTTTCTTTTCAATTAAACAAGTGCCGCAGTCTTAATAAACATTTCCATTCTCAGCTCATAATTTGTATTGATTTGTATAAAAAATCTCGAGCGAACATAATCAACAACTTGGTAAGTGCCGTTTGAACAAGTTGATCTTTGTGATATTAAATCTGCACCTACACAATAATATATAATATTTTTACAACAAGCTAAATATATAGCAAAAACTATAATTAGGTTAATTATTTATAAGTTGCCAAATTTATTTGACTCATTTTATGACTAGTGCCATAAGTTTCTTGGCACTTGTAGTACTAGAATGTTATTGAATAAAAAAATAAAAATTTAATTAATCTATTTAATGTTTTCCTCTACTTACAGTTTCTTAAACATACAATTAAAGACACACAGAAGATAAACAATTTTTCGGTAAGTTTTCTTTACTTTGCATATGAACTGAAAACAGATCCTTTGCCATAGGTAGAGTCGAAGTTTAAGGGTTTTGGGGCTTCGAGCCGAATTGCTTGAATTACCTTTTTGATTTTATGGCCAAAAACAATTCGATTGCAGGGCGGCAAGCGCCAGTGTCGAGGGAACATTATTGTAACATAAAGTGGCCATGCTCCATGGCCTCGTTGGCAGCTCTATTCCTGCCCCTGCCCTGCCCCTGCCCCTGTCCCTGTGTTGTACGGGGCGTTAAAATGTCCGGCAGGCGGGTCGGGCGGTATTAAAAATGGCTATAAATAAAGTAAAGTACGGCGAGTACATGATTTCCCTGTTAAGATGCCACGCAGGACGAAACGGGGGGTATGGGGGGTGGAGGGTGGAGGGCGGAGGGCGGGCAGTGTCCAAGCGGGCCAATTGTGGTAAATCGCAAGTTAAAGACGGCAATAAAATGACGCAATAAAAATCTATGAATGACACATTAAATCAATTGCCAAAAATCAGAAAAATCGCTGAGAAAAGTGGATCTCGCCTATAAGTGGATTTATCATGGGTTGCTGCTTCTTGAATCATGAATTCATTTCGAACTTTAAGTGATTTTTTATGGCCGTGAGATATTGGTCAGCTGGGCTAATTGCCAATCGGGCAGCACTGGATCAAAGGCCAGCCGATTCGGTCTAGTTGCCAGATGCCAGTCAGGTGCATCATCATCTTTATCCTTGCTACACTCACGATTAAGCGATGCATTTCAAAATCTAGACATTTACAACTATATTTCTTAGTTGGTTTTGGGAAAGTTTCCTTGGCGACCCAGCGAGCAACCTGTTCTAGAGGAGAGGAGGGCTTGAAACATGTTTACGACTTTCGCCAGAACAAAGGGAAAATCGTGCGCAATCGTAACAAGCAACAAGAAAACGCAACCAACTTCCACTTATGAAGTCATAAAACGGACAGAAAAAAACAACAAAAAAAACAGGCAGTTAGTTCTTTATCGGTTGCTTTAATCGAGGGCTGCTCCTGCTGCTGAATTTGGGTAGCCATCACAGCTGAGGATCAAACAACCCTGACAGGTGAGAAAGTGCCGCTTTCACCCAAGTCCAGTGACAAGAGAGAGAAAGAGAGAGAGAGGACGGCCATTTTTCTCATTTCGATGATGACTTTATTCGTTTCTCCTTTCTGTCTGCTTGGCAAGTGCAATGCAACAACGAATTCGTTGCCTGGGTATAAAACTCATTAAATATATACATACATATACATATATGTATGTGCTGTCTTTTGTGTAGCCATTATTAAATTTTCTGATTGTGGCTTTCTACTTCGCTCGGCCTGAAACTGACCGGTTCGACTTGTTATCTTGAGTCCGCCTCGTCGGCAGCTCAGCTGGCGTGCACAGTGGTTCAGAAGGCATACAAAAATGATGATTAATTTTACCATCTTCTTCTTTTGCTTTGTGCTCACAAACCAAAATTTGGATTTATTTTTAGCTGTTTGCTCCACTGTTCGAAAATTAGTTTGGAGTCCTCATCGTCTTTTACTCAGCTTAAATTCCACGAACTGAAGCGAAGGCAGCCGTTTCCAATCGTATCACGTAGCTCATTGCACATGTTGTTCTTGTAGTAGGTGGGGAAAAAGGCAGACAGACAACAAAAGACAATATTAAAATGTTTAATTTATAATTCAATTAATAATGACAACGTGGTCGACGTGTCGCCTTAACATTAATATCTGCCCAATGAAAATGTACAAACATATATTAATGTCATGAAGGAATGCGGAGCTATCTTCTTTTTCTTCAGAAATAAATATACATACATTTGCTTGTGCAAACTTTGCGCAAAATGTTGTTAAGATAAAGCAAAATACATTTCAATTGTGAAATGCTGTCTGTGTATATACATATGTATGTATATAGATACACACAGCAACATGGCCAGGGGGGTGGTGGTGCAAGGGGTAAGCAGAGTAAATTGAGAACTCATTGAGCGCTGGCAACAAGGGATCGATATTATGGCAACAGACACCCAAAACACAAAACAGCCCCCCTCCACCCACAATTCTATTGGGGTTGTGTACTCAGTGTGTATCTGTGTATACATACATACGTATATATATATATATATGTATGTACATTGTACAAGCTGACAACGTCAGCAAAAGTGTTTTTTCCTTCTTCCAACTTGGCAACTCTGCAACTTGGCGAAACTTTTTTTCTTTCTTTCTTGTTTGCTTGTTTCTTGGGGGTTGATGAGGCAGTTGTTTTTGTTTGCCTTCGTCTCTAGCGGCCATGCCATTTTCGTGTTCTTCCATTTTCCATTTTCTTGAAATCTTTGAATGCTTTTAAATTTTCTTATCGCGGCTCCACGTTCATACTCTGTTGTTGTTGTTGTTGTTGGGGTTGCTTTGGCTCTGCTCTGCCCATTTTTGGTGTTGGCGTCATCAGCAGAAGCAGTGCGGGGGTTGACAATGGCAGAAATTAACCTCTAGGGCGAAGAGGGAAAAGCAGATAGAAGCGCAAAAAGGCCAAAAAGGGAGACTAAAAGTACGCTATTTGAATAAATATTTATGCTGCTGTTCTTGCTTCTGTTTCTGATGGAACTTTCCGTTCATATGTGTGTGTGTGTGTGTGTGTATCTGTAAGCTACTTGGCTATATGTAACTACTCTATGTGTAAATTATGCTTATGTATTGTAAATGAAGGCAAGGCAAAGTCCCCCAGAAGGTTCTCCTATGTAAGTAGAGAAGGCAACAAAGTTTTCACCCCCTGCTGCGAGGGAGATAGGAAAATGCCATAGAAGTTGAGATTTAGATAACCAGCATACAATAGAGAAAGACGAAGAAAAAGTCAAATTGATGATTTTACTTATTTTGCCAAAATGCGTTTTATGTCTTTTGCCAGCTTTCCTTTCCTTTTTCTTCGGCTTAGTAAAGGATTTGGAATGAAAGCACATTTTGTGAGACTTTGAAAACTTTAAAATTCCAATACACTTATATATCTTGAGTGGGTTTCAAGATGAATAATAACAACATAACACTTAAAGTCGGGAAATGGATTTTTAAATTTAATGCCCATAAATGTGAAATTAACACCTTGTTAGTCAAGAGCAGAGAGCAATTAACACCTTAGCCCAATCACAATAAACCCCAACAACAGCAACAAATAAAATGTTGAAAAATGTACTTCAATGATATTGACTTTTAACTACTATATTTACTCTCAACGATTAGGAATTGCATGCCAATAAAATAAAGCAGATTCCCATGTTATTCAAGTTCAAACGACACCGAATATTTATGGCACTATATTTGTGCAAATGCCAAGAGACAAAGAGTCAGTGCGTTGAATTTGAATGCAGAGCAAAAACAAAGCAGAAAAGAAGAAGGGAACCCGATTTGACTGCAAATGTGTCAATTTTAATGGCTTCGACTTCGTGTGTAACGTATTTAATGAAATATTTTATATGGCCGAAGGTCGTTTGAAACCAACCAAGAGAGATGAATGACTCTAAGTTAATGCTGTGATGGATTCAGGTTCAAGGAGCGAATAGCAAAAGGATCTATAAGAAATAAATCTTTCTTGCCTTACAGTTCTATTAAGCGATTCTAAAGGGGTGTTTATTTTTATTTTTATTACAATATAAATATGTAAAATTACCTACTGCATGCAGCCCATTCAAAGAGTTTGCAGTTGACTGTCTCATACAGCCCCGTGCCCCTTTGGCGCACCCTTGATGTCGGTTTGTTGTTGTCGTAAAACGCTTTGCTGGCAATAAAAGCAGTAAACTAGCTAGATTTATTGTACTAAAATATTGTTTAAGTACACTGTAAACAAGAGCAGCAACAATTACAGACACAGACACGGACGGATCCGGCATTTTCTCAGGTGCTTCGACTTGCTTTCTAATTACCCAATTGGTGCTAACTGTCCAGCATAAAATAATCATTAACAACTTTTACTGTAACACATCATAAAGCCTTTACTACTATTATGAGCAGTAAACGTATAAGTTTATTATTTTAATAATTCTAATCATTTAAAGGGTTTAACTAATTAATGAAGAGAAATTACTGTTGAGGTAAAAAAAATATGTACCAATAAAATAGGTAAAGACATTCAAATAAATAAAATTTAAGTCAAATTTATTTATTTTAATAGTCAAAGTAAAGTAAATATTTTTATTTCTCTAAAATATTAATTTTTCTATAAATAGTTAAATTGACGATTTCATTCTCGCATTCCAAATTCGAATACAAATATATGCATACAATATTCTATTTATTTATGGATTTAAGTACAGTTTTGTTAAACTACTCACGACTCTGACTATTGTTCCTCTTCACCATGGAATAGTTTGAGGGGCAGTCGCCATGTTAAATGGCAGCCTGTCAAATGAACGACTGGCTGACAGCATTTGAGTTGTAACAACACATGTTCCTGCAGCGAAGAGCACTCTTGCTAAAAGTGGGAGAAAACGACTACAAGATACCCTAAACACAAGTTTCAATCAATATTATGTCAAGGTTTCTATTCAGTCAGTATACCCATTATGTTGCGGTTAGGGTATTGAAATGTATTTCGAGTATTTTTAAAGGTGCCTTCATCTCTTGGAGACTGCACAAAATGTCTCGCATCAGACTAAGCTGTCAGTACGATATTCCATAATTTTTCTCAATTTTCGTGTTTTCTCTTTGTTCTTAATATGGTCTGTTGAGAGTGTGTGTGTGTGTGTGTGTCTGTGTGTAGCTGTCTTTTCTTCCTTTGAAAACCAATTGCCCCGACCCGGTTCGAACATGTTTTGATTTTAATAAGAAAAAGAAAAAAGAAAGAAAACAGGAATGTTTTTAGACTGGCCAGAAACTTGTTCGATGAGTTTGTGTTTGTCTTCTGAAGACCGAGTTCAACTTCTTCTTTCACTTCAACTCCTCTTCGTGGAGTGGTGGAGTGGAAAGACAAGAAAAACCACAAGATTTTTCATTAGCCACGTTTGTGCTGGCTTTCTGAGGTTAGTTGGAATCTCTGATATCTAAATTCTTCGGCTTCCATGCTCCCAAGCTCTTTACAAGGAAAACATTTTAAGCCCGAAAGGGTTCTGGGAATAAAGAAATTTCAAGCAATTAAAACAGCATCGCTCCCATTGGACACAAAAGACAGACAAACAGAAGGCGTCTTATAATTAGCTGGGAGAAAGATCGTTAAATTTGGGGGCAAGCAATGAGCTGTATGCTGTGTCTAATTGGATAACACAAATTTAATTTAATTCGTTCACAGCATCTTGCAGACCACCAAAAAACACAATTCTCTTCTTTGTTTCTTTCTTTTCTTTCGTTTTTTTCTTGCTTTTTTATGGTGGTAAAGCCAATGAACTTCTTTTTCTCACTGTCGCCTTCATTTTCTACGGGACTTTTGCTGCTTCTTCTTCTACTTGATGAGGCATGTGAATTTATTTCAAATTTTTAGTCAGACCGGGTCTACATAATGAAGCCATAAGCAGCCATTGTGGCCATAAGCCCATTTGAATATTAATTTTTGTTAATTAACTTATTCAAATTTGAACATCGTTAAATATGAAAGTAACTCTTTTATGGCCCTTCTAACATTCATGTTTTTTACTTTTTAACAGTTTTTGTTGCACCTATGTATTGTTTTCAATAATATAAGTGATATTTATCAAGGATTTGATAGCTTTTATGGCGAGAATGTTCTCATTGCAAGGTCAAAGGAGTTGCCGATGTTGCACTCGAATGATTTTTACGACTGGGACTAGTGGGAAATGGATGATCAAGTCGCTGATGCAACTCCGAATGCATATGGGGCATGAAAGTACAAATAGAGTTGACTTTGACCCTGACATCAGCAAGAAAAGTATCTATGGCCTCAACAGCCTCAGAACCAGAAGTGTGAAACAACATTTGTACAATGCAAATGCAAAACAAGGAAACAAATTTTTACGATGTGTTTGACGGCTGTCTGTTTGTCTGTTCCTCTGTTCCTCTGTCTCTGTATCGCAGTCTGTCTATTTGAACACTCACTTCCGCCCTCCACGACGTTCCTGCACCATGGTTGGCTGTCAAGGCAGTCTGGCCCGAATGCATTATTACCTGCCCTGGTAGTATTAAATGGAAACAAGACGTTTGCGCCAGCCATAAACTCGTCAGATGACTTCTCTCTCTCTTGTTCTCTGGGTGGACAGAAACCTCGTGTTCCTTTAACTGTTCCTCTTGTAGTTGTTGTTGTTTTGTTTGCTTAACCCTTAGAAAAGTGGCCGTTAAGCGGCGCCTGCATTTATCGCATTCTTTCTTTTAAGTTGCCTGCTTCCTAACACTCATTTTCCTCTACTCTCACAGCATTCAAGCATTGAGGAGCTCATCCCTGAAGTAAGGATCAACGGTAGCAGCGTTTATTGAAGCAAATCTCAGCAGTGGCGTCCATCCAATCTCATATTGGTGCGCCGTTAACGGCGAATATCTCCCCCTCTAGCGTCAGTTCCCAGGCACCAGGTAAGCATACTCAAAGAGATCCTTCCAATAGGAAACTTTTGTTAAGAATGACCTTTAAAGGTCCTATCTGTCTACATGGAAACTTTTAGCTTAAGAGTATTAAATCTTCGTGTTTTGGTATAACCCTTGACTGTGAACCGTTTGGGAAATGCGTATCCTTTTATGATTTGTCAACATTCCTCCGTCCTTGTCTCCATGCCGATTTCTTCCAATGGAAATTGTCGTAAAATGCTCATAATTGTCCATTGCAGCGTTAAATTCGGATGGGAAGGGAAGGGACGGAACGGAGTGGTACGGAAATAAGTCGTGCCAGGGGCTCAAATAAATTGCTGCTGGGAAAAAGGCAGCAAGCGCAATTGTCTCAATTTGTATGCTGTCATAAATTATTGTGTCTATATATTTATTTAGCCCATTTTGATTAATTATCGTAAAAGGGGTCCATTTAATGCTCTTTCTCTGTTAGTCGTCTTAAATGGCAAAAGAAAGAAAGAACGAAAGTAAGAAAGAAAGAAAAATAACATCGCATGCCGCCACCGACAATGTTGAGGGAGCCACCCCAGTCCCTTTCCATTGAAATCTCGGCCATAGATGGCGCTCTTGTGTAGTACGTAGTATATGTATATTCAAATCAGCCCCAAACACAAGCAGCTAGAAAGAACGAAAAGAGAGCGCGCGCCTGTGAGAAAGAAAAGGAAAGGAACTGCGTTGTTGTTCTGGCATAGAAATGTCCCTTTGGGTTCTGCACCTGCCTATTATCGATATTCTCAATGTGTAAAAGCAAATAGAAGAAATAAAAAAACTGTTTTAAAATACCCTCGCTTATTAAGTTGGCGTTCGAGCTCTCTTAAAGCTCACAGACGTGCATACATGTGAACACCAATACTCACGTATGCGCGTGTATCCACATGCTCACACATATACTGTACGTGTGCATAACGCGCGCGCCGTAAAGAGAACAACAACAACCACCACGTACAATAACATGTCTGTGTGTGCCTTTCAATTTGAGCGTGCGCATGCGCTAGGCTCTCTCTCTCTCTCTCTCTCTTTCGTTGGGCACACGGATACAAGGCGCCGCGCAGTCAGAGTCAGGCACACGTATCGTATCGAATGCCTTTTGTTCGCATCTTGACTCCGACTGACTCTTGTCACCGCTGTCTGCCAGCGTCGTCGTCTGTGTGTTTGAGTTGTTTGTTTTGTGAGAGTGAGACTCCACCGTTTCTGCTTTTGCTTTAGTTGGTTTAGCTGATGCCTTTGCCTTTGCCTTTGCTGCTGCTTGTCGCCGTTTTCGCTGCCGTTGCCAGTGTAGATTTGTGCTTCGCTCTGTACGGTCGAAGTCGTGCGGGCGTTTTGAGGCAACAACAGCAACACCAACAGCAGCAACTACAACTACAACGACACCAGAGTATCCCACTGCAACAACGAGACCGAGAACTTGGACATAGCATATTCGTTTTCGTGTTGGAACGTTGTTTTTGACGTGCGGGCGAAAGGAAAAAAATACAAAAAAATATTGATCACTACGAAATCGTCTGGCAAATAATAAAAATAAGAAAAATACGAATATTTCTGACAATTTGTTAACTGTTGCGAGCGCCGAGTTTAATTGTTTGTTTTGATCGTAAAATCAAATTTTATGACCAGCAACATAAAAAGCAAAAAACACAACAGCAACAACAACAAAAATATAGTAATAAAAAATCAACCACAGCTCGCTCTCACGCACTAAAAAATTACTCGCGCCATTTGAACCGGCATCAAAACTACTTAAACCAACAACAACAATTATAACAATATCAACCAAATTTGAAAAGTCAACAAATAAAATGTATTAAAAAATATGTATTTTGAAACAAATGACAAAACAAATGGAAAAAACTTCAATAAGAATACAAACTGCAAGTAATTAAAAAAAAACCTAAATTTTGCCAATTGGAAAGCCCAATTTGAAAACATTTGTGTGAGTCTTCGGTAAACCGTAAACACCCTGTGCTCGGTATCTCTTTGACTAGCTTTTCGATCAACTGTGGGTGGTTTTTAATTCGTGCTCTCTTTCTCTTCGACGCTCTTCATCAAGTTGACTCTCGCTCTCCCTCTACTCCACTTGTGCGTGCATACGTGTGTGTGTGTGTGTGTGTGTGTACGTGTGTTAAACGTCAACTGCTTGAACCGTTAAAAACTGTATGACTGCAAAATACAAAATTTAACTTAAAAAAAAATAACAATTTCAAAGGAATAATTATAAAAAATTTATGTATATGCTGTGTGTTCGGGCCGCGTTCGGTTCGTTTTGTTAGTTTGGTGGTAGTGAGTTTATCTTTCCGCCGATTGGACTGAAACGTATTCAAAATAACCGTAAATATTCCACCCCTTCCCCAAACCCCAACCATCCCGCTGGCGTGCGCTCTCTACGACCCCCACGATGTCTCGGCAGTCGGGTCGCACGCCGCTGCCGGGGCTTGGTGGGGGCCACATCACAACCATCCCCTTCCACCCCCCAGCGCCTCGGCGGTCGCGCTGCAACAACACCACCACCACCACCACCAGCAACAGCAGCAACAGCAGCAGCAGCAACAACAACAGCAACAACAGCAGCACCAACAGCAGCAACATCAACAATTGCAACAGTCCGCGCAACACTTGCAACAGCTGCATCATCATCCGCACCACCATCACCACCTGCCTCAGACCCAACCGCTGCACCACCATCTGCAACACACGGTTGTCTCCTCCGCTTCGGTTCCATTGTCCACTCAGCCATCCTCAGTACTCCAGCAGCAGCAACAGCAACAGCAACAGACGACACCAACAACACATTCCACACCCACACATGCGGTTATGTATGAGGAGCCTCCGGGATCGATTGTGGCCGTGCAGCAGCAACCTCTACAACATCTGCCCCCGCCACAGCAGCAACAGCAACAGCAGCAGCAGCAGCACAACAACAACAACAGTTGTCAACAACCCCTGTTAGCGGCGCCCTTAGTCCTGCCCAAACGCCTACCGGTCCCGCCGCCCCCCAGCAGCAGCAGCCCCAGCCCCAGCTCCTCACATCACCTCATCATCAGCATCAACAACAACAGCAACAGCAACAGCAGACACCAAGCAGTGCCCCAAGTGGCGCCACGTCTGCTCTCCCAGCAGCAGCAGCAACAGCAGCAACAAAACTCGGTGGTGGCATCCGGTCAAAGCCAGATTGTTGCGCCAACAACGGCGAGTGTTTCTCCCTCCAGTGTCAGTTCTCAGCAAGCAGGTGAGCAATTGCAGTCCCTCACCTTTCGCTCCGTTCTCTCAGCTCCTCCTGATCCATTGACAAAAATTTGATTGCCCAAACAATCGAAAAAAGCTTAAAATTGAATTTAATTGCTTTCGGTTTTGTTTGAATCCCATTGCATTTAAGGTTGAGAACCTTCAATTAAGCTTTTGTCGACTGTATAAAAGAATCCCAGGTGATCGTTTCTGATTTGAATATCCACTGTGAAATTTATGTTTTTCTAAGAAATTGCTTTATGTAAACTATAATATGATTAAAGCTGAATCAAGTAATTGCTCAAATTGAGTACTTAACAGAGGCCAAGAAAGGATTTTAAAACCGCATAATGTTAAGAATGAGTAATTTGAAAAAAATTATAAAATTAATTAAGGTATTGTTAGGCTTTTGTCAAATACAGTCATCGGCATAAGTATTTTGACAACACTTGAAGTTAAATCTACATATAATTTGAACTTACTACTTCATAAAAAATTTGGGATCAATGGAAAGGTCATTCAAATTCCTTTTGAATTTTACAATACTTTTCGTAGCCCATTGAAAGTTTTCAATACATGTAAAGGTCTACTTATGAAACTTTTTTCCTCGGGCTTAAACAAAAAATGTTTTGATGCAAAAAGTTTCACCAAAAAATCTATTAGTGAATGCAAAAAGAATTTTTCAAAAACCTCTCTCATGAATTTTTTAGATTTTTTGAAAATGGCTTGGAAGGACTATTTTACCCAATTTTTACTTCTCTTCATTCAAGATACTAATTTTCAAAATACTTATGCCGTTGACTGTACTTTTTGTCTGTAAAAAAATCGCTTAAAAATCTATTTGAATTTAGTTAAATGAGCTTGTGACTAATTGGACAAGAATTTTTAATACATTATATGTTGAATTCACGCTTTTTTAACAACCTTTCTCATAACCAACAATTTCTATTGGTTTTTATAGAGAATATGTTAGAATGCACCCTACTGTTTTTGAATTTGTTTAGCTACAAGAAAAGTAATTAAACATTGCTAATCTATTCAAAATCTTTAAGAAAAATTCTACTTACATTTTAAGCAGGCATTTTGAAAGCATCTTTAATCTTATAAGGTCTGAAATATTTAAGTATGTTCTGCTGGGCAGTTGAGTCAGTAGTTGAGTTGTAGTTTTGGTTCTGTTCGGAAACAGGGCCATCGAACACAAAGTTTGGTTTCGATCTTGGGCTAACACTAAACGAAAAGTTGTCAGTTATTAAAATAGAAAATCTAATTTCGCAAATCAAAGAGTCCAAGGTAAAAGCGCAAATTTTTTAAAAATATTTGAACAAAAATCATAATTATTATTTACTGGTTTGATGACAAATTGCTCTGTAAGTTCGATCGAAGTAAAAAATCTTATTTAGCAAATCAAAAGGTCAAAGGTAAAAGCCCATATTTTTAAAAAATATTTTCAAAAAAACCATAATTATTATTTACTGGTTTGAGGAAAATTTGCTCTGTAAGTTCGATCGGAAAAAACCAATTGAAATTGAAACATGGCCTAGTCTATTTACTTTATTTAATTTTGCACCAATCGTATTCCTGTCTTGCATACCTTTGAAGAATACTCTGATATTTTAATAACACCTACTATAAATAAAGAGTCTGGGATCGGGAGCTGAAGTCTGTAGGCGCGGCCTCACCTTTCAATTGATCAATTTTTGCTTCAAACTTGGGATGATGTTTTTGATGCAGAACTTTTAGTACCGTCACCCAAGAAATTTTGTTACTAGCTATAAAATTAGGAACATTTGTGAGTTTTATTAATTTGCACTGTTTTGTGTATTAAGTTTTAATCGACCGACGAAAATTAAAAAAAATTTGATTTGCTAACGTTTATTTTAGTTTAAGTCCTAAGCCTTTTAAGTTTGACGGACAGGAATGCATCGATTCG
The DNA here is from genome assembly GCA_018152825.1 of Scaptomyza hsui. Classification (NCBI taxonomy): domain Eukaryota; kingdom Metazoa; phylum Arthropoda; class Insecta; order Diptera; family Drosophilidae; genus Scaptomyza; species Scaptomyza hsui. Next base: position 692,707 of record JAECXO010000073.1, read on the forward strand.
GCTGTTGATGCTGTTAGATTCTAAATCCATTGTCATATTTTTATGCTTAACTTTATAGCACCGTTCTCAGTCATTTTCAACAGGCTAAGGGTGGAAAATTTCAAATTTAAACTCGGCCGAACGTTTCAAATTTTGTCTTCAGGCTTCAGGTTCGTGTAAAGAATGCAATCGGAAGACAGAAGTATACAGTTTAAATATTCTAGTCGATTTAGCCAAGTCCGTTTGTCAATCTTACAAACTATAGGAGCTCTATACTTTAGATTTGAAATATAAGCTTACTTAAGCTAAGGCTTTATTAAGTTTCAATAATCAATAAAGTATCAATAACTTGGATAACTATTTTCGGTTTCGATATACACATAAATGATATCGACATAAATAAAATTTTCAATATGGAAAACTTGGTAATCATTTTGGAAACTATTTTTAGATTAAATAATGAGAAAATTTCATCGAAATCAGTTGAGAAACAATACAGATATTCAAGTTCGGAGTTAAGTTATTATTTTACCTCAACTAGATCAATCTTACTTGTTTGCTATTTATTTATGTTTCTTTGTGTGCTCTTGTGCAAATATATACATATATACATGAGTGGTAGTGTACCTTTCTTCGGATCATAGCTGGGTCCTCGATATCTCCACATTTTTGTAAAATTGTAATAAATATTTCTTGGCTAAAAACTATAAATTAATTAAAATTTGCAACTACAACTGTTACAAGTCAACTGTTATGTTAGTTGTGATTATGGAATAAGTAAGTTATTTCACCAAAAATCAAAACAAATTTTTTACATAACGTTCTTAAGAGTATGTTTATTTACCAAAAACATTTAATGTTTTTTTTTCTAGACATGTCCATCTCATTAGCGCCAATACATATACCCGCGATCAGGCCCGGCTTCGAGGCGGACGCAACGACGCCCGTAAAACGGCACGCGCATCCCTGGCCCTATGACAACGAGTTCAACCAGTACCATGCCTCGCCATACTATCTCGATCGGGATCGCAAGCCCATGTTCTACGGCTACCCAGAGACCCAGTTTCAGGTGAGTGCACGAGGCCAACTCAAGTCTAGAGTCTAGAGTCTCGCGTCTCGAGCTGTCTAGTAAACAACTCAATGTCAACCTTACCCTCCTCCTCTCTCTGTAGCCTGCATACTGGCCCAACTACCGTGATCAACCGAGCTCGGCTGCAGCGGCTGCCTACATGAGCGCCACCGACGAGCGCCATGCCTCGGTCAGTGCGGCAGCAGCGGCGCGGCAGTCTGTGGAGGGAACTTCGCAGTCTAGCTACGAGACACCCACCTACTCCTCCCCAGGTGGGCTGCGTGCGTTCCCCGAGGCCTACTCGAGCACAGGTAAGCTATCGCCAGAGACTTGTTATCGCTTATTTTATTTTTGTTTTGTTTTTGTGTGTGGCGAGTAAAGCAAACTGCAAATTGCGACACTGTCAAGTTTGCCATTTAATTAGCGTATTGCAAAATGCCTCGTAAATGAATGCATATCTCAATATTTAAGCGGGTTCGTGCTCCTGTCGGTTGGGTGTGCCAATCTATTACTATTTGACTATTTATTAACATTTCCCACCTAACCATGGCAAAGGTCCACCGAGAATAAAGAACATAAGATTTCTGAAGACAATTGCTTGAAAAGTTACCAGCCTTTTAAAAAATGTTTCATGCTAATCTTTGGAGAACGACACTAGCTGTCTAGCAACCAAATTTGGTGACTCCAGCTTTAAAACTGTGGAAAATATTTTAAAATGCTGGGCAAAAGGGGTTGATGCGGTATCAAAAATGTTGATGAAATTTGTCTTGCTGCGAAGCATTGTACCATTTATACCCTGAAACCAAACATCTTATACGGACAAGCATTTCCGTCCCCAAGTGTGTATATTTTTGAAAAGCATAAATACCCAAATCGATATTGACATGTCCGTTTATCCGGATGGTTGAATGATGGATGAAAGCTCTTCTGCACCACATAAAGTTGGCTTAAATTGATCGATAGCTCTTACAGTTTCCGATATAAACATTTTGTTAATAACAATAAAAATAATTTTCGAAACTGTAAAGAAAATAGTTAAAGCCTGATTAATTTTCATAGAAATCGGTTGAGAAACTGGATATATCGCAGATTGAAATTTCTTCAATTATACATACACACATATACAAACAATCATTGCACATGTAAGATCTACGGTTTTGGGTATCTTCTAGTCGAGCTTTCCGACGAAGCCTTCTTGTTCGTCTTACTTTAAAGTTTAAACATAACCACGTTCGAAACCTAACTTTTCATTTTTTTAATAATGTAATTAAATATAATATAATAATATTGTAGCAATTAACATTAAAACATAAATGCATTAATAGAGCTAAAATATTTTATTAAATTAAAATTAAAAAAATGTCAAAATTATTTTTGATATATTTTTAATAGAAATATTTATTTATCTGTAAAGTAAATATTTAATTTAAGTTTTTTTTAAATATTAATTTTTTTATTTAATCCATTCGTTTCCTATGCAAATGTTTAAAATTTGGTTTCTTGATTTTAAGTTTTTACCATCCTTGTTTTACACATTAATTTTTTAAAGTGTAATTAATCTTGTATGTATTTTTTGTGACTTCAGGCACTTCTGGAGGTCTCTCAGTTGGGGCCGTAGGACCATGCACACCGACAAATGCGATGCACGAGTGGACCGGTCAGGTGTCGGTGCGAAAAAAGCGTAAGCCGTACTCAAAGTTTCAGACTCTGGAGCTGGAGAAGGAGTTTCTCTTCAATGCGTATGTGTCCAAACAGAAACGCTGGGAGTTGGCCCGCAATCTGCAGTTGACGGAGCGTCAGGTAAGTTTCTAACACGATACAAGTTATTGAGCTATCAAATTACCAAACTTAATAAAATATATGTATAGGTAAAGATTTGGTTTCAAAACCGACGCATGAAGAACAAGAAGAACTCGCAGCGTCAGGCCACGCAACAGAATAACAACAACAACTCCAGCAGCAACCACAACCATGCCCAGGCGGCACAGCAGCACCACAACAACCATCATCTGAACCTGGGCCTAAGCATGGGGCATCATGCAACCAAAATGCACCAGTGACCTTTGGACAACAGCAGCGCCGGCGCCATGGGCTTTGCCACCTACTAGCAGTTAGCCCAATCCGATCCCAATCTAAATTCACAACCGAGTCCGAATTCAATAAAGAACGAAATGATTTCTCTTGACTTTGCCTGCTAGTTGATGGCTCTAAAGAAAGTTAATGGATTAAGGTTGAAGGGTAAAATGGGAGGCAACCCAGCGTTGGCGTCGCTGTTTTCGAAGCTTGAATTGTTTGGCAAGTAGAGATAGCCAAGTAGAGATGAACATCTACGTTTAATAAAATGTAGCTAAATATTAAGTCAGTTCTAACCATATATTAAAACAAATGTTAATCACCCAGTTCTATTGATGCTTGGTGCAGTAGTTGAATACTAGACACATACTAGCTGCAAAAAATCATATTGTAATTGAAAATAAAAGAAGATAATGAACATTCAGTAGTACTATGTATGAATATATATATACATGAATGTATAAGTATTTTGTCTCATTAATTAACGCGCATAACTTATACATTTTTAAACTATGAATATTATATGCATACACAAAATACTATCCATATTAATTATGAAAAAAAAACTAAAATATAAAATTCAAGTAGTAGATTCTAAATGTAAGTGCATATAAAATTGCAAATGACACGAGCACATTGTACTAGGCCAAGAAAATGTTCTTTGAAATGAAACGAAGAACACCTTGTACTCATTTCACACACACACACACACACACACACACCACGTAATTCGCACATTTAGCATAAATATTGTCATTGTATTGTTCGTTGTGTCGTGTTCTTAGATACATTTTAAGTTCCTGTACATAAACTAAGACATAAAAACCAGAAATAGAAAATCATATGCAAAATGCAAAACTTAAAGTCGAAAATTTATAACTCAAAAGTCAAATTCACTTTTAGAAAAGAAAAATATTGTGTGTGCATGTTTAACCTATAGTTGAAAGCGCTTTCGATCCAAACAAAACAACAACACGTTAAGCTAAAGATAAAATTATAACAGAAATACATTTTAATAATACATATAAGAAGTATATTGAAAAGAGTTGAGAAACAATTAACTTTCAATACATACTACCTAAAGCTACTACTTACATTACTTATATATAGTACATACATATAAATAACGTATATATATATACATATGCATATAGTTTATGTGTATTGACTCTGCTTAATCCTGATATTACATCTAAGTTCAGTTATGTTGTGTAATTATCGAATTTTTGTTAATGTTTTGCTTCATACTATGTATTGTACCATATATACATGCTTATATACATACATACGAGTACATACAAATATATATATCTATATATATGTTAATTATAAATGAAATTATTTCGCCAATTGCTTTATCCTACTTCTTGTATTATTATTATTTCACTCCTTTCTGCATAAGTTGTAGTCTAAAGATATCGGTTATGTTTATGCTTATGTTCGATTATAGTTTGTTTAGAAAATTTTTACATAGCATTAGCAATTCTCTTTTTTAAAAAGTTAATTATTGTGAATAAAACATAAAACTGCAAAAATAAAATGCAAAAATATACACAATTTAAAAGAAAATTAAAAACAAAGTATGCATAACTTTAGTTATTCATTTTAGTCAATCTAAGTCTTTCCCAGAATTTTCTTTACGAACAAATACTTTGTTTTATCTCATTTCATTTTGGTTATGTGTACTTATTAGATTCGGTTTTGGTTGGTAAGTACTGTCAAACGTTGCTTTTCAGGACGACCTCTCAGCATCGAATTTATTCATAAGTATTCGTATAAATAAACTCAATATTTGGCAAAACAAATTAATAAGATAACCTCTCAAAATATAAATAGTAGTTAATTCAAGATTCCATTTGATGTTATATACCAGAAAAACTTTTACTAATACATACAATTTATCAACTTTGGTTTTCAATCCTTTTCTGACTCTGAGTTGCCCTTTAAATATTATTTGGCTTTTGAAAATGTAGTACAGCGCTTTAACAAAGTATATTCAAATAGTCTTGTTTTAAACTATGTCATAAGGTTAAATATATTATTACGTAACTGTGATGTTTTGAAGTTTTATTAACAACCTCAAGGTAAACTTTATATTGGGATTTCATGTTTCGAGAACTGATTTTTTTTACGGTAAATTATTCTTAAATGCTACTATGATGATTTTTTTTTTTTTAATATCCAGTAACTTTTATAATATACAATCTAAGCTTTGTCGATTAGAGTCCTAGTTATTTTTTATTTATTATTTGTTACCAGTTAAAATATATTGAATAGGTTATTTATGGGAAGCACAAGGAAACAAATGGACATATCTTTTTGGATTATACCCAAGTAATAATGTTTAAAAAAAATGTTGAGAAGGGATTAATCAGACTTAAGCCCAACATTGTTGAAAAATTCAGTACTTTAAATACACTCTCACTGACACTCTTATTCATCTATAACAGAAAATCTTTTTTCTTTTCCTTATTATAGCCTAAAGTGGGAAGATGAGAGCTAGAGTCTCCACATTTTAAACACAAGCTCTAATATCCAATTATCAATAACTCCTACAGATTCGATACACACATGTCGACGATAATAGCTACATCTTAAATTTTGCAAAGCGTGGAGCTTGCTTTTAAAACCATGGACAATATAATGAAGATCTGTAAAATTTTTTTGAAATCGGTTATGATATATTCACGTTTAAAGTTTTAAAGATTTTCCGACTAGAAGATACCCTGAACCCTATACTTAACGCCTACCATCATTGTTTGTATGTACCGTGACTTTGCTTCAATCCTCGATATCTCTGCTAGAAATGTTTATAGATAATCCTTATTTAAAATTTTTTTTTTTATTTTCTATGGGTTCAGGGTATAAACAGGGACGTTCGCATAATGTCAAGGTATCCTTCAGTCAAGCAAGACTAAAGCCTTCTTTCTTGTTTAACTATTTTAAGTACCCAAATGAGTCTATCACGTCTACAAATATATCTATGGGCTGGTCAAGTAAAGTGTCAAGATTGGGTTGCTACGCCCACAAGGGGGTGGGAAATCGATATTAAAATGATCAAATTTGGCGAGAAGATAGGTAGTCGCGTCCCGTAAAAACTCTATCAATAATGTTTGGTGCCATGACCACCCCTTCCGCCCCGCAGCCTTGTAAAATAAGAATTGTCTAGTCATTTTTGATAGTTTTTAGGCTAGAGTTACCAAAATTTGGTAGAAAGAAAGCTAATGAAATCTCCAAAAAATAAGCATTAATAATTATTTTTTAAATCGGAAATCTTCATATCTTAGAATTTTTAAAGCTATAGTATCTGAATTTGGTAGAAAGTTATTTGCCGATGTCCCCCAATGCGCATAAACTTTCTTTGAACGCAGCGACCTCCCCTGCCACCACAGTATTTCTTATCACCAGGTTTTATACTGGTATCAGAGTATTCCGCAGTCGGTTGCGTCAACTGAAAGTATCATAGTATATTGGATTTGTGCAATGTCCGTCATGTTGTCTGTCCGTCTGTCCGTCCGTCCGTATGAACGCAACTTTTTTCGACACCCGTAAAGCAAGACACTTGAAACTTTGCAATTATGTTTATCTATAGCCGGTACAGATAAAGTGTTAAGATTGGGGTGCCACGCCTACTAGGAGGCTGGGAAATCGATAAGATCGATTACTAAAAACCGATAAAACCATATATTTCTCACATTCTTACAGCTAGAATTACCAAGTTTTGCACGAAGATAGCCATTTACGTCCCTCAAAAAAATTCATAAGAGTTTTGGATGCCACGCCCACTTCTTCCGCCCCCATCCTCCCTGCTCCTTGAAATTGGAAACGACTATAGTTTTCACATTTTTTGGGCTAGAGCCACCAAATTTAGTGTCAAGATAGGTAGTGAAAGTTTTCTAACAAACTGCATCAAACATTTTGATGCCACGCCCACACCTTCCGCCCCCCACCCCCCGCCGTTGTTAAAACGGTTATGCGTGTATCTTCCATATTTCTTAAGCTAGAGTCACAAAATTAGGTAGGAAGATATATGGTGACATCTACAAAAGATCTGCATCAAAATTTGGATGCCACGCCCACCTCTGCCGCCCACCATTTAAAATCGAAAATTTCAATATCTCTTACAGTTTTTAAGCTAGAGCCCCCAAATTCGGTAGATAGATTGAAGGCAACATCTACCAAAGATCTGCTTAAAAATTTTGGATGCCACGCCCACCGAAGCCTTATAAAATTGGAATCGGCTATATCTTTAACAGTTTTTGAGCTAGAGCCACCAAACTTGGTAGGAAGATAAATGGTGACAATTAAAAAAATTTGGATGCCACACCCACCTTTGCCGCCCTCCTTTTAAATTTTGAGTTGTTCCGTTATCTTCTACAGTTTTTGAGCTTAAGTCACTAAATTTGGTATCATAATAGCTGGCGATGTTAACACACGGCCCACCCCTTCCGCCACAGCATTCCCCCTTTGAAATAAGATTCCTTACTATCCGTTCTTTTACTGGTATCAAAGTATTCCTCAGTCGGTTGCGTCCGACTGCTACGTTTTCACTTGTTTTTTTTTATTTTTATACTTAAAATAGACGATATACAATATTTTTTACTCTATGCTACAAATCTGAATTGAGAAAATACCTCCGTTATACATATGAAAGCTAATTTTGCCAAGCAATGATATACTATGGAGAACCTACAGAAATTGAGTTTTACTGATAAGACTTGAAAAGAAGAGTTAAGCTAAGACTAAAAGCCTGGAAAATATCCGTTTTTTTGTGTGATTTTAAATTTAAGCGGCTTTTTTTCCCCCTCTTAAGCTAACGCTTTTTCCAAAAGTCTTAGAAAAAATCATTTTTGTGTAACGATTGGAAATGAGCTCAAATGGTGGAGCTTATCATCACGATGCCTTCGCAGGATAAAGAACTGAAAGCCATAGTGCTTGCGTAGTGCCTCCGTTGCAGCTTTAGGGCCAGTGTTCCTGATTAGCACTGCAGTGTCCTCGGCTCGTCAACACATCTATAATAATAAATAACGCTCGTTGAAGAGATCTCTGTAATCTGCAGTAAACACTGAGTAAAGTGTGGGACCAAGAACGCTGCCTTGAGGTACACCTGTCTGTCTGGAAGCTGCGAAAAGATGGAAGAACTGTTATTGCAGAATGCTTTTAAGGCTGATATATCTATCAAATGGCTGACGAATGCAAATAAATACTGCCAAACTATATAATTTGTGCTCCATAGCATTCAGGTTAACATTTACAACAAAGTGAAGTTGTTCTGGAGTGCCTTGTCCGTTACGGAATCCAAACTGCAACTTTTTAGTTCCCAATAGGACCATTTAGTGCTTGACAAAACGGTTTAGCGTTACTCGCGATACGGTCTACGCATAGAGCATTCTTACTTGTTCTATCCCGATACCGAAGGTAAAGAGTATATTGGTTTTGCGTACTGTTCGTCAGGTGATCTGAGCGACTGTCGGTCTGCCTGCCTGAGTTAGACAACGTGTACAGGAGCGGTACGCTCATAAGGCAGCTGGGAAATCGATAGCAAGTCGATACAGCTCGTACAAATCGATAAAACACACATATTTTGAGCTACACAGTTTTTGAGATAGTCACCAAATTTTGTGGAAAGTTAGCTGGTGGCTTTTTTTTTAAAGATCTGGATCAAAAACTTCGATGCCACGCCCAAACTTTTTAAAGCGTCCAGTTAAGAAAGATTGACTAAGAGATAAGTTTGAATACAGAAAACGCCCCAACTTGCGAGCTTGAGTCACTGAGAGACTGATTTAGGTGAAATGTTTACATTTATATACTACTAACAGATCATATCTCATGAGGAAGGTATTTTATAAGCCAAAGTGAAGAATGTCAGTTTCAGTTTAACACACAATGAGTAAATATATAACAAAGTTGCCCTTGTATGTAGTGTGTGTTGGTTCAACAACGTAAAACAAGTAAGAAGGCGCTGGTCGATGAATCTCGACAAGGAGATACCCTGCACCTTAGACGAGTGTATGTGTCGATAGCGTGTGTACATGTGAAACCGAAAGAGACATCTATAATTTGCAACATACTTAACCGAACTTGGCCGAACGACTCGACTTTTGATTGTGATCAATAATATATATATGCCATACGTGGAAGATGTTTTTTTCAGCCTGTTACGAATAACAATTATACCCTTGTAGCTATATGAAGGGGTCAGGTTATATGCAAGGTTGGACATTTGGCGCAGCTCAAAATATTATTTCGTATCTTTTTGCGCAGGGTGTGAAAGCCGAATCTTATTTTATTTTTTTTTTATCTGTATACCAGCTCTTTTAAAATTTCTCAACCTTTAATTTGGATGTCAGGTTGAATTGAAGAATTCGTTTTCTGTCCGATTGGGTTCAAGCTAAGTTTCTAGGATCTAAGAAGCAATTAAGCGGCAGGTTGAACTTAGTGATAATATCATATACATTTTATTTGTGTAGCCCAAGGGTTGGACACCGCTCTTATACAATAGATATAGCATTTTACATTAACTTATTCACATTATATGTTTGCAATATACGTCTGATTGTGACTTCTTTACCGAAGTTATCCCAAATTTTCGCATGAGGCTTCCAGACTGGGCTAGAAATTGAGAGAAATGCTATAAAATGCACCCTGCTATGCAAACATTGGCATTTCAGTTCTGTGCTACTTAATGCGTTTTTTATGTTATGTACAAGCAAGTAAAATGCTTTCACCAAAAGCCCCATTCGTTTGTTTCATTGGGTTGGCTTTTGTGGGTTGCAGTGTTCAAGTCCAATGAAATTTACAACCACCATCGCTGAAAATGTGTATTCTTCGACAAGCCTTAGAGATGAAAATATTTAAAATGTCCTTTTCAGCCAATATGCACAGATAAGCTTAGTTTTTGATATTCTTGCAGAGTGAGATTTTATCTAATATATGTAGGATATGTTAAGGGCAACAAGGTATCTTAGTTGATTCAAACATTTTGCTAACAATTTTATAATAATTCAGCTCGACTAGGAGATACCCTGAACCCTTTAGCTTAGCTAAACTATATTATTGTACTAGATGACGAATTTATTAAATGTGGCTAATTTATAGTGGTCATTCATTTTATCTATCTCTAACATTATTGTTAAAAATTGCCATTTTGATGGAAAAAACTCTTCCCTACAGGTGTACAATAAGGTCTCCAAGGAAAAACCATCAGAAAGAGACAAATTTACTTTTATTTTTTTGTTTTGCTAATCCCGCGGATTTTGCTCAGTCACCTCGCACCTGTCATAAATGCATTCTTATATATTTATAATATTAAATTATCGAACATTTAAATTTCACGAATTTCGATTTTTTCCATGGTCCTCTCAGGCCCATTTTCTGCACACTTTTTTTATTCTAACCCATTTATTTACCAAGAATCAGCTGAATCGATTTATTACTTAGCAATTTAACGCATTTATACTCATAGGTGGAGCCAAGCACACATGCTTCAAAGTTTTCATTGAAATCGGCTAAGTAGTTAATTCTCAAAAGTACGCTCAATGTATAGACATTTTAATCAACGAATTTCAATTACGATTCCAAATTTTCAAAGCAGAGAAGACAGCGCTTTCCATGAAAATGTTTTAATCGCCATTTAATAACGATGTGGATACAGTTCCTGAAGCATTTTAAATGGACGTGATTGACATGCTGAATAATACCACCTATTTACAAAATTTATTTTTTTTCAGTAAATACATTTTTATAAATCGTATGTGAACCCTGAAAAATTTCCGTTTTTGACGAAAAATGCAAAGAAAGTTTGAAAGTACGTATGTTTGAGAACAATTATTTTCAACTATGAAATTAATCAAAAACGACTACCGATCTAGATTGATTGATGCACAATTAGAAAGCTACCTCATCAATTCCAGCTGATATTGACGAGCTTGTACATATGTCAAAAACGGTGCAAAATTTCTCATTAAACATTCGTTATATTGTTTTATGAAATCGTTACTTTTTTTTAAATTTTATATTTTTTATTTTAATGTTTATTATAAAGAAATTTTTGAAAATTATTACCAGGTGTAATTTAAAATTTATATTAACCCGTTGATTAAAAAGCTTGCTCACCCCTAATATAGATTATTAAAAATTTTCACATTTTTAAATTCAAGATTGTATCTTTAAGTTAAGTCTCAAATGTCAAGTTATACGAACATGATCAAAAACACACATGTATAGATTTTGGGGCCGATGTTGTTGCTGTCTGTTTACATTTGCAAACCATTTACCCTTTTCTTTTTAGGCTCTTAAAACCAGTAAATATGTTTCTAAGTCTAAATTTGAGCAGTTGTTAAAAATGTTTTGTAAATATCAATATTAATAGGTTAACCTTGCTGACTGATTGACATTTGGTGACTACGGATTTCGAGCTAAAGTCCCCAAACTTGGTGGGAAGATAGCTAGTGACTTTCCTCAATGATTTGCATGACGAATTTGCAGGCACCGCCCCATAATAATAATCTTTTAAACACATTTTTTTTTTACTGGTATCAGAGTATTTCTCAGTTGGTTCGATTCATAAATTTGTTCTTTGAAAAACATTCTTGTAGCGTAAACTTACTAATCTTATACTATAGTGGAAGTGATACTTATCAATACTAAGGTGAAAGAATAATAATAAAAATCAAATGAATTTATTTTAAATAAGTCTTCTAGATACACCTGTCCAGTAAGTTCTCTGGACCCTTCTTTTCGCCCTTACTTCTCCTGCTTCGCCTTCTTATGAGCCTTGCGCCAGTTGGTTTTTACTATACTATAATCTTTGGTTTGCCATTTTTGTTGTTGTATAATTTTAGTCAGCATTCGTAGTGAGCATCTGTGCATAAGATATGATAAGCATATAAAAGTATGGAGGACGTTGTATGTATACTAATGTCCATAGATTAGGAATGGACGTCTAAATATGTTCGTATAAGCTGCAGAGAAATATGTACCTAATTCAATACAATTCGCTGTGGTAATCAAAAGATAAACGTGTTAGATAGATGCGGATAAGCAAGTGAACCCCAAATTTCGAGTCCGGGCCACATTGAAAATTAGAATTGGTGGTGGAATCCTGACAGATTGCTTGCCACAGAGCAAGATGCCACAAGAATAAAAATGAAAAGACTAAAATACCATGGTGATGCTCGCCTTCATGATACCCTGGACCATACTTACATAGGTTAAATAGGAACAGGGTATTAAAAGAAACATTAAGCTGCGAAACTGAAACTCAAAATCGACTCTTCGTTGATGTCGATGTCGTCAGCGTCAACATCAGCATCAAGAATCACACACACACACACACACACACATACCGAGTGTATATATAGAGATCTGTGTGGTGGACGTTGACGCCGGGGCGACTTGGACTTGTTTCGCACATAAAGATACAAATGTATCTACGGCAGACAGCAAATGGCGTATATAAAATGATTCGACATGTGTTTGTGTCTGTCGCTTCGTGAGAGCGCTCCGGTGGTTGTTTTCTTTGTCTGTATGTGCGCGAAAGAGAACACGTGAACAGCGCCACTAAGAGCGAGAAAGAGAGAGAGAGAGAGAGAGAGAGAGAGAGTGCGCGTTTTATTACCCATCGCTGGTTCTTGCTCCTCTGGCTTTTCATCTTTTCATCGCTCGTCGTCGTCGATGTTGCAGCCTTGCAACTCATGTTCAGTTTTAGTCTGAGTCTCGTATTCATTTTCGTTCTCCATCTCCGTCCTTTTGCCGTTCTCGTAAGCATTTATGTCTTTTTTTGCTTCCCCGTCAAGCGACGCGACGCTGTCATCGTCATCGCCATCCACATTCACATTCACATCCACATCTCGCACAGCACATGAACCATCGATGAGTCGGTTTTTGGCCCAGGGTATGTCAAGCATTCACTCTGTTTCTCTCAACCACCGCCAAGCAACACCTTTTTTTCCCTTGCGCGGAACGCGTCCGTTTGTTCGTTCATTCTTCTGTCTGTATCTGATTGCTGTGCCTGTTACTGTTAATACCGACTCTACTTTGCCTCGCCTCGCCTCGCCTCGCCGTTTATTCTCACTCTCGTTTCTGTTGCTTTTCACTTCGTTATTGTCTCGACGCCACTTCGTGAGGGCTTCAGCTTCTGGCTCGGTCTCGGCCTCGGCCGCGGTCTCTGCCTCTGCCTCTGTCTCGGCAACCACTGACTTGTGTCAAACTGAAGAGCAAATATTATTTTTTGGACACTTTGCTATCAGGTCGACGCCGAGTCAACCAGACGTCCTGCTTCATTCACCATCCAGCAATTGATATCGTCAATGTCTTACCGGGCTTCAAAAATCAACTCCAAGCTGCCAATTGTTCCCAGTTGAACATAAATAACAAATCCATATTTGGAAAACCAACTCGAGCCGGTTTGTGTGTTGCCAAAAAGAAAAAAAAAAAACAACTCAGAATTAATTATATTGTTGACAATGAACATGAAAGGCTACCATCAAGAACCCAACCCACAAACCTTTCGACCAACTGTTTATACAACTTGTGTGTCTGTGAATATGGATTACAAATTCGCGTGTGATTTTCGAGGCAAAAAGTTAACGTTAACAACACTTCTGGGCCTGTGCTATGTGTTATGTGCTTTGTGCTTTGTTCTCTGTGTTATTGTATTTTCTTTCATTCCGTCTGTGTTTGTGGTTTGGTTTGCGGTCGCTGCTTTTTAGGCGGACCTTAAGGGAACCATCCATACTTTTTCCTCGACTCGTCGCGTTCGTCGGGTTTCCAGATTCGCTGGGCGTGGATTCAATTTAAATGATTTGTTGCCGCCGTTTTTGACATTTCGGACATAAATAGTGGACCTGATTCATGGTACAATGTTCGCGTGTAAATAAACCCCAAGCCAAAGATGACAGCATTACTGGATGAATAACTAACTCCCTTTTGGGTAAGTACACGCACATGTTAATATAACAAGATGCCGTTATCATCGAATATAACCGTCGGCATATCCATTAGAGAAATGCCCTTATAAGAAATATTCATTTTAGTTGAAAGCTTTCACTTTTTAGTTTTTATCTTCGTATACTTATTTTGCTTACACTTAATATTGGCTTAAAGGCTTTATAGGTTTTCTACAACTATTTTAATAGCAAGTAAGAAGGCTCCAGTCGAGATTTCCCGACTAGGAGATCACATATCGGAAAGAGTTATCGATTATCTTAAACAGACTTGTACTGCCCAGGAATTAGATGAGCTTATGTTCAAAGTCTGAAGTCTCTAGCTCCCATAGTCTCTGAGATCGAGAAACGGACATGGCTGTAAAAGCTCGGCTGTTAATACCGATCAAGAATATATATACTTTATAGGGTCGGAGATGCCTACTTCTTCCCGATTGCACAAAATCCTTATACGCTCTTTACCCATCTTATGGGTTCAGGGTTTAAAAACTGGATAAACAAAATGAAAATATAAAATGCAAATCGATCTTAACATATTGATAAACAAAGGCCATTTCACAACCTAAAAAAATTAATTATTTAATTGAAATCAGAAAAAAATTAAAAGTAGTACATTTTTGTGAGCCTTATTATACTATTGTAAATTCTGATTAAAATTATACTTCATAAAAATCGACAAACGCCTTTTAAAATAATAAATAGTTATGATCGAAACAACAAATAAAACAATGCATGCTCTGATACCAAAATATGTAGAGGAAGGAAGAATAGATAACGAATCAACATTTTTATTCAGATCTTTTGGAGACGCCAGCAGCTATCTTGACACAAAATTTGGTGACTGTTGCTCAAAACCTGTGGAAGATAAAGGCGTATCAAAATTCAAAGTGCGGAAAATACGGGACAAAAAACAGAAACCCTTTTTGATATGTATACTCATCTATCTTTGGTATGAGGGTAAAAGAATTGACAAGGCTTCGTGGCAAGACAAAAAACTTATTCTCAGGATTCCATCTATTTTATAGAATAACTCAGCGTTCAATTTCCACCTACAGACTCCGGTCTACATTATCAGAACTGCATGTTCCTTTCACTAACAAGTAACTGAAGCGCATTTGCCCGCCAAGTGGAAAGAAAAAAAAGAATGATTTCCATAACAAACCCACACACAACATTCATTCTGTCAGTGCCAGACAGGTAGAAGCCGGTTAAAAGGGTTATTTCTGTTGCATTTCGAATGATTTATGACCACGCCAACTGGGGAAAGACCTTTCGCACTGCATTGAAGGAACGTATGACGCAAAACTCGGTCCCGGTCGCAGATTTTGGCTATGGCACAATTTAGGCCTAATTACGGTCCAGCTCTGGCCCAGACCGGTGTGGTCCGGCGAAAGCGTGAAGGCGTGTTCGTTTATGACCACATCATAAACCGAGAGTACAGCAGCTCAAGTCTCAAAATATTTTGATCAGCACAAAGGATTTGGGCAAGACCACAGAAAACACGCAGCTGGAGGCCCAATTTCGGGTAAAAAGGGGTAAGGTTAGAGAAATATGCGAAATAGTTTTGTATAACAAACATAACATACTTTCCATGCATACATCTGTTACCACTTCCGATAATTGTACACGATGTCTATGTCAGAATTTAATTGCCACTTTAGCAAAAGCACAGCCAGCCTAATGGCGACAAATGTCAATGGGGGTGTAGAAGTATGTATTTAATTATTATAAGCATACCCAGACAACACGAGACACACAAGACACAAAAATGGCATGCAGAGAGTGGAGTGAGCTGAAAGACAAGTGTCGCCGACTAGGTTCATTGAAATTCATAGCCTAAGCAGCCGCGCGGCACGAGAATAAGTTTGAATACCTAGCGTGAGTACTCGTGGCTGTAGCCACTCCTACAGTTGCCTTGAGCAGACAGAACAGACAGAACTTCAAAATAATGTAATTTATTCTGACACTTTCATAAAAAAAGAATCCAAAAGTCTTTGCAACAAACCAAGACATTATCGCCGCATAATTAATGCTACATGTTGCAGTTGAGCGCAAAGTGTCGCTGAACGAGGGGGGGCACGAAATGTGAAGGGAAGTGTCCTATTACAGTGCAGCTAAGACATAAAAACTCCCAGTCGTCTTCGTCTGGACTTGAGTTGTAGTTTACGGCACAGAGAAAGAAAATATCATAAAACCATTAAAATTTTTAATTGCCCAGCTAGAGGCCCCTAGAGTCATTACCATATTGAGCGCTTCTCATTTGAATAAATTTATCAAAATGTTAATCAGCGACGGGAAAACTGAACCCATCTCATACTCCATACTCCATACTCCAACTTCCATCTCTTTCAATACTCATGCCATCCGATTTTCATTCCATCGCATTCCACTCGACGCTTAACTTCCACCACGTCTTTCCCTCGTTTGCTTTGCCTTCCATTTTCGCCGACATTGCGCATGCGTCGCTTTGGCAACGGCCGACGACGACCATTATAAAATGGGCGGAGCTAAGGTCGTAACCGTTACCAAGGGTTCAACGCACAGACAGTGTGGTGAATTTCACTTTGCACAAGCAGCTCCTGCGCTGTGAGACTTTTGGTGTACATACTAGTCTTAAGAATTTTATGAAGGCTCGTTTTTAAAACCTTCAATGTGATTACACTTAATTATTTATGTAATTTTTGAATATTGAAGAACCGAAATTCACAGATAAATAATTGGTTGAACTGACTTACTGGCCGTTGTAAATTCCATTTTGAATTGATTACATTTCAGAGGGTGTAGGTAGGCATTTTTAATGCATATGAATATGAAGTTTTGTAAATTTTGCTTCTTGTTTTTTTTTTGATTCGCACAGTCGAGACGCATTGACTTGGTGTCAATCTCACAATCCCCCGGCGGGCAGAGATCCCTCATGTTAACACTTTGTCTGACGCAGACCTGTACCAAAATATTTGCAAAGTGTCGAGTGTTAAGTCGGACTGGTGTTACTCTTAGGTAATAGGTGTTCTGCTTGTTGAGTCCCCCAGTCTAAAGCACTGAGCCGTATCGAAGGGTAGAAGGTAGAGTACATGCTTCACCTAATCGCTCATCTTGAAATATGTTTTATGTATTTTAAACAAAAGTGTCGGGCCTTCCCGATCTAATTTTTATACCCACAACCCTGTTAATGGGTAAAAAGGGTATAAAGGTGTTGTGCAAAAGTATGTTCCCGACACAAGGAAGCATCTCCGATCCCATAAAGTTTATATTCTTGATCAGCAAAATTTTTAAGAAACTTTAAACAAAATAATGAAAACCTGTAAAAATAAAAATATATTAAATTGAAAAATTTGTATTATGTAGGAGCGCAGTAATGCAGGGCGGGGTTCAGGGTATCTCCTAGTCGAGCTATCTCTACTATAGCTTTCTCTCTCGTTTTACATTATCGATACCGTTCAAGGCATAGAAATACGACTGTCTCAAGACGCAGAGTGTAGACTCTGTTAAGAAGAATCTATGTGTCCCGCAATTTTATTATATTTATTTTTCTAAGGAAAAGTAGGAAATATGTTCTCCCCAAACAATTTCCCTTTTGGCGCTTATAGTATTTACGCACTATGGGCTCGATACCTCTATATTTTAAACTTGTTAAATAATAATAAAAAACAAATAAGACGGCTTTAGTTGAGAAAGCTCGACTAGGAGTTACCTTGAACCTTAAACTGTACATTCATTAGCCGTATGAAAATGTGTGAGGACTAAACTTCTATCTTTGATATCTCCGATGATTCCTAAACGATTCGATGATGAACTCACAGGTTTTCAATATTTTAATTATATCGTTAACAAAAAAGTTTCATAAATTATTGATATATTATATACATATCGGTTTCATGTGTATATCGGAAATAGGAAGATTTATCGACAAACTGAATTCTGGTCCTTATAGCTTATGAGACCAACGTGCTCATGCAGACGGACAGACATTCGAACCAAGGCGTAAAAAGTTGTTAGTAAAAACAAGTAATTAAGAAAGCACGACAAGAAGATAACGATTACGCGCTTAGTAATTGTTTAGCCGTCCGTCAATGTTGAGTTTTATTTTAAGCGATACAAATATAAATCGTTTTCACATTGTATATACATAGCTGTGACTAATCTTTGATCTTCGGTAACTCTGATGTTTCTCAACCGATTTCGATCAAATTTTCACAGATTTTCATTATTTTGTATTAAGTTTCCAAATAATTTTTCACATTTTCCTTATTCGCAATTTTAGTGTTATCGATCACATGTTTATATCGGAAAAGTGAATAGAATGGGTAGATTTTTTGAGCCTTGAAAAAGCGACAAGAAAATAACTAAAAATAATAATTTAGCCGTCCGTCAATGTTGAGTTTTATTTTAAGCGATACAAATAAAAATCGTTAATAATGATTATTTTTGATTTTTATTTTTTTTGACCAAAAAAAATCTGAAATTTAAAAATCAAGCCGGAAATGAGAAGACTGGACAAGAATATTTATATTGGTGTTCATAATTTTTTCCTAGGTTCATTACAAGTATGCGATTTTTTGTTAAAAAAAAAAAAAAAATTATTATTTACGGTCCCTGGTTTAAATGTATGCCAATATCACAGATTGTTGTTTTGTTTTATATGGTTTCCAAAACAAGCTCCAAGTTTTATCAATTTAAAATTATATTGCCATTGATTACATGTAATTGGTAATTTAAAACAAATTTTATCTGCCTATGTCATAGGAAGGGTTTATATCCCAAGTCGATTCCTCTTACAGCATCCAAATTCGACGCGCTCATACAGACGAGCATGGCCAAATACTCTTCTCTGTTGATGCTGATCAAGAACATATATGCTAAATGTTTAGGAGATGTTTCCACCTGCCTTTAAAGTAATTTATCACATCAGCATATTCCTAAAAACTATAAAAACTAAATACTTCAGTTTGAAATGATTATCGATAGCCTTTTCAGTTTCCGAGATGCACATGTTATCAGATACAGAAGATAGAAAATCATCAAATTTTGAGCAATGAGGCAAATAAAGCAATGACTTGGTACCTGTCATCAACCAAGCCAATCAGGAGTTCGGAGCTTATCTCAGATACAGCTATATAAACACAGCTTATGACTCATAAGTAACATTGATATTGCACACTCTGATTTGTAATTGGTAGAAATCCTTAGAATTACAGTTTCAATTCACATCTAAAAGTGTATTTTAATTTTGTCATAAAATGTAATGCTTGGCAGAAAGCATCCTATAAACCTTTCAGTTTTTCCATTATTGATCAGCATCGAGAGGTAAATTGATATAGGATTGTCCGTCTCTCCGTCTGTTTTTTTTTCGATTGATCGAAACGTTGGTCAAAGTGTTGTTCATCTTCAAATTTGTCGAAGTTGGCCAGAGCGGATCACATTATTAAAGCTGTCATACAAATTAAACCGAAAACAGTTTTCTTACTTGTTAAGTTATATTCTTCGATGATTCTTCAAAAAAGGTATTTTAAAATTGTTAGTTTACTCAATAAATATAAGAATTATTTTCAATTCGCTACATTTTCATGTTTATTCATCTTGAATACCTAAAAAGTGCAATAAACCAGATCTTAGC
Source organism: Scaptomyza hsui (assembly GCA_018152825.1). Taxonomy (NCBI): domain Eukaryota; kingdom Metazoa; phylum Arthropoda; class Insecta; order Diptera; family Drosophilidae; genus Scaptomyza; species Scaptomyza hsui. The sequence goes on from JAECXO010000073.1 coordinate 712,388, forward strand.
CCGCAGAAATGTATATAAGCCGGACAATTTAAACAAAAAAGTTATAATAATAATCAAAGGTCTAATGTTCATACAGTCACACACATAAGTATTGGCATAGCAAGCTCTTTTTTACCTCCCATCTTTTTATACTTTGATACTGAAATATACTAAGTTTTGTGCAATGTCCGTCATGGTATCTGTCTGTCCGTCTGTCCGTCCGTATGAACGCAAGTTTTTTCGACACCCGTAAAGCAAGAGACTTGAAACTTTGCAATTATGTTTATCTATAGACGGTACAGATAAAATGTTAAGATCGGGGTGCCACGCCCACTAGGAGGCTGGGAAATCGATATATTCGATAACTAAAAGCCGATAAAACCAAATATTTCTTACATCCCATCCTCCCTGTTCATTGAAATTGTAAACGTCTATAGTTTTCACATTTTTTGGGCTAGAGCCACCAAATTTAGTGTCAAGATAGGTAGTGAAGTTATCCAAAAAACTGCATCAAAAACTTGGATGCCCCGCCCACACCTTCCGCCCCCACCCCCGCCGTTGTTAAAATGGTTATAGGTGTATCTTCCACACTTTTTGAACTAGAGTCACCAAACTTGGTAGGAAGATATATGGTGACTTCTACAAAAGATCTGCATCAAAAATTTGGATGCCACGCCCACCCAAGCCACCCGCCTTATAAAATTGGATTCGGCTATATCTTTAACAGTTTTCGAGCTAGAGCCACCAAATTTGGTAGGAAGATAAATGGTGACAACAAGATTAGATTCAAAAATTTGGATGCCAAGCCTACCTTTGCCGCCCAGCTATTATATTTGGAAGTTAAGTTATCAGCTAAGTTTAAGCTAAAGTCACCAAATTTGATAACATGATAGCTGGCGATGTTTACCACCCGGCTTACTCCTTTGCAAACAGACTCCATACCATCCGTTCTTTTACTGGTATCAAAGTATTCCGCAGTCGGTTGCGTCCGACTGCAACGTTTTCACTTGTTTAGGGCTGTTTTTTTTGGTAGAAAACAGACACTAAGAATATTTTTCATGTATACGTTTGTTAATTTCCTTCAAAACCTTGTCAACATTTTTGTACAATAACAAAAAATTATTTTATTTATTTAATTTACTTGACAAATTTTTCATGCACAACGGTATTGGCACACAGACCTTTAACTAAAATTTTTTTATTGCTTTTACTTATCTAGCAACGCTATTCGGGAGGAGATGTGTTGCTATATACCGTAAATTGAAGTGCTAGAATTTTGTCATATTTTTTGGTTAAATAAATAAATAAAGTTGCTGTCTTATTATTGTTAAAAAATTTTGATAATGTTTTTTAGGAAATTAGCAGGCGTTTACAGGAAAAATATTCTTAAAGCCTGTTTTCTGCAAAAAAACGGCTCCAAAATATTCCTGTCCCAGACTATAGTTTCATATACGATCAGTTTGAGTTTAATAATTTTAAACACAAAGGTCAATGATGAGAATGTTTGGCAACATTCGAAATAGCGCTATCTGGCCAGCCTAATACATTTTATTCACAATTTTTAAATGGTTTCGAATCACCCCCTTTGATTCATGACGCCGAGCCTGTATTAAAAATTGGAACAAGTAGAAACGTCGGTGCAAAGTGCTTGCTGTACCCAATACTTATGTGTGTGACTGTTTTTATCTTTAAAACTACGAAAAGTTATAGTCTACGTTACTTCTTTATACTAAAATATGTAACATATTACACAATTTGCAAAATTTGCTAAACATAGTAATGGACTCGAATTTTCTATGTTTTACCGGAGGCCAGCTCAGTTTCAGCCAGGTTACATACCTCCAGCGAGAGGCGACCTCTGTTGTTGCAAATTTAACGATATCTGCACTCGTCGAGCGGTAGATGGCGCTGTCAACCAAAACAGTCGCTCTCAGTTCTCTTTCACACTCTTCAAATCACTAACACAGGCAAACGTTCTGAAATGCCTTTGTGTTAGTAGATCTGCTACGATTGTGTTTGTGCTGGTTGGGCCAACTGCGGCGTCTCCACGAGATTCTGAGCAGAGCTATTTTATAGGTTGGCATTCCGAAACATATCGAAAATATTCTGACGTTTGGCCGAAGTGGAATCGAAAAGTAAAAAAAAATTATGTTGCATATAAAGACAGTCCAAACTGTGGGCCAATGAAGCGGAGTGTAGGAATACATGAATCTGATTAGCATTTATTTAAACTTGAAATAATTTATTGACTTCAATTAATATGCCCGACTGCTTGTTTTCCTAATTGATTTATGGCACATACTAGAAAAAACTTATAGGAATACATATTTGTTGGGAACACGTGTACCGAGCTGTCAAAAGATGACAACTATTCATAAGCATTTTTGATGTCAGGATGTATAGTATGTATGTTTATTTAAACAAGCTGTCAACTGTCGAATAAAAACAGGAAAGGTTAAATTCAACAAGCGACAAGCAAGAATGAGACATCAGAGTATACTCAAAACTCAAGTATACAATAAATTTCAACAGCAACGAGTCTTGAATTTTGATAGTACAACAACCCAGCAGATTACGAATTACAATTCCTGAGAGTCTTAAGTGCTGCACTTGGCAGCGAGCCCAGGGATAAGTAGAATTGTATACAATTGAAAAATGCGGGGGTAATTGAAAATCGAAAAATCGGAAAATGGAGAAAGGAAAATGGAAAATATTTGGTACTTATCATAACTAAATACGCCATGATGCATGTTCGATTCCGTTCCATGTCTATGACAAATGGCTACAATTGATTGCTGATTGTTGATTCCTCAAGTGCAGGGGCAGCTGCCACACACGCAACAAAAGGATGCATGTACATAAGTACTCATAGGCTTGCATTGGAATCGTCAGTGCGACTTTCAAAACACTTTGGAGGAAATCATAAATATCAATGCTAACTAGCTATACCCAATGAAAAATGTGCGACAATAAATACATGAATAATTTTAAAATAAATTTTAAATTTGTCGAACAAATTAATATATTCAATTGATAAAGTTGTAGTTGATTTAAAGGTCTTTCAAGTCATGCAATTGTAAGGCAGCTATAAGATTTAGTTGTCCAGTCCAGCCAATTTTGACAAATTATCTAACTGCCGCAAACAGACGACCATGACTAACGTCCGTCTGACAGTTAGGATATGGCTCTATCGCCTTTGCTTGCTATCCTGATTCATAGTATATATACTTTATTATGCTTTCTTTTTTGCGTTACACAAAATTACTATGGAAAGAAGAAATTTTCTAGCAAGCTTGGTTGATTATTTCAAAGAAATCAACTTTCCTATTAAATAGTTTGATTAGATTTATTAAGCACAGTGCTGCCATCAGAAAAAGGAGAAATAATTGTTAGTAGAAGTCTATGGCAACAAGGTAAGTGTTTAGGTTAGACATAAGGTAATCAACTCTGAAAACTATAAAAATCAAAGCATAACAACTTTAAAGTGCAACTCGCTTATAATTAGAAATAAACTAAAACAAAACATAAATTAATTTAATAAATGTAGCTTTGGAACCTGCTGAGTTGGATCACAAAATTACAAGCATTCATTAAAGATGTTATAAATAATTTATAAATAACTATTTGTATTTGATACTATGTTCATATGTACGTCTAGATGAGAATTATTTTTCCGTTTATATATGTATAATTTTCTTAATGATATTATTTCTACGACATATCTCAGTAAAATTTATATTTGTGCATCATGTTTTTTTAATTTTTATTAATTTTTAAAGTATAAAGTGCGGACACCAAAACTGTTACCCCGGCAAGATAAGAAGGCCAGGCCTGCCTTCTATGAAAAATATAAGTTTTAGGGCAACGAGTTTAAGAAGGTGATTTTCAGTGATGAAAAGAAGTTTAACCTAGATTTAGTCATCCCAGGAAGACGAGCTATAAGCGGAACCACGGTGGTGGCTCTCTGATGGTATGGGGCTTTCAGCTCTGCTGGAAAGTCTCCCATTTGCTTTGTGCCGGGACGGATGAATGCGGTAATGTATACGGATCTCCTTGAAGGAGTACTTATACCGTTTGCGGAGGAGTTCCATGGCGACGGCTGGACACTTCAACAGGATAACGATCCCATACACGTTGCAAGGCATACGATGTCGTTTTTCTGTTCCAATCGTATCCCTTTATAAAAGTGTCCAGCAATAAGTCCGGATTTAAATCCAATTGAGGACCTTTGGGGCATCCTTTTAGCAAAGGTCTATGAGGGTGGAAGGCAATTCGAGTCCTTGAAGGAACTAAATGGGCAACTATTGACGTAAACACTTTACATTACTAGGTAAATTCGATGCCCCGCCGCTTGCAATTGGTTGCACAACATAAGTTCATTAAATTACTTTACCTCCTTAATTTTTGTGATATTTAAATTTTTGCACAATTATCAACTTTACATGAAGATTTCTTTAAAAAATATTTTCTATTAATAAAAAAAAAATAAAATGGTGGGTATTGAATCTTAATATCAACTACCTATTTAAAAAAATATTAATAAAAAATCAGGCAAGTAACATTTCCGAAAAAAAATTTAAAGAACATGATGCGCAAATATCAATTTTACTGATGTATTAACAAAATCATAAAAATCCTTGTATGCAACCGATCTAAACCGACCAACAAAAAATAAACTCTTAGTCAGTCTGTTCAATTGAAAAAAAGGGGAGCGATTCTGCATGAAGCTATTGGATGTTATTTACTGTTCGTGAATGTCGCTTCTGTGATTCGCATTAGGAGATTGCTGACCTGAAACCCATTAGCTACTAACTGTCCCACATCCGGCGGATTCAGAAGTCACCCATCATTGTGCAGTGCTTTCAACCTAATAACACCAATAAAAACAACATTCTCCATCCAACCCCATGTTACACATTTCCACACAAAGAAAAGACACACTCGAAACGACTTTTAGTGCAAAAATTATATTTCAGAGCTGGCTGGCGCCCCGCGAATATGATTTTATAGCCTTAGTCGCCTCAGCTCAATGGTCGGCGGTGGCCTTAGGTCGGCTAGGGGAAGGTCGTGGCTGGGGGCGTGCCACGTCACAAGTCGCTGCTGGCACGCCCCCATTCCTATTTCATTACAATTCATTTTGCAAATGTAAAAAAGAAGTTGAAATAAGCATGGCGAAAAGAACTAGAAGTATTCGGTATCATCAAGAACATTTGGAGCCCTACTCCGAGTAGGTGGTTGCTCCAATGGCGCCGTGCCCAGTGCCACTTATGCCTCGTCTCTTACAATAGTGCGCCTCAAATTGCCCCCCGGCCAAGCAAGTAATGGCATGAAATGGCCTTTTTCCATTATCCAAATGGAAAACTTACACCAACACTGAAGACAAATGGAAACAAGTCGTGAAAAGCTCGCGAGCGCTAAAGAAAAAAACTAAAATGAAACCGAATAAGAAAAAGAAATTTACTCGTGCGCATCAATGCCGTCGCCATTGCTTTATCAGGCAGAAATTTCGCAAAAATCGACTAGCACTAAAACCAAACGAGCCAAATGCCCCCCACTTACCCCCCCTCACCCACCCCCTAAAGCCGACTCAGTCGAAAGGGGCAGAAGACAGAGCAATTGGTACGATAACTATATGCTTCAAATGGCCCAACTTGCTTTTAGGCTAACTTATTAATTAAGACTATAGTTCAAGAGAAGAGAACTCTATGCAGTTTGTATTCATTTCATTTTACTCTCTATTGAATAAATGTTAATTACGGACACTCTAATTAAAAGCTAACCTTTCAGTAATGATATTGCCACCTTCTTTTACTTTTCTTAGCTTGATTCTTTGGCTTTTTGTTAGATATTTACCGCCTTTAATAAATGGTGAGAGGAAAGTAAAAAAGATTTTAATGTGCTAAGATTATAATTTACAGGCATCACTGTAAAAATAATACTTTTGACCTCAACCTTGAAAACAATAAGGCACATAATTGCTTGGTCCAATTAACGAAACAACTCTGAATAGAGAACAACAAAATCAGAGTTCTTCCAAAAAAGAAAACGAAAAACACCCGAAAGGCTTAAATGGAAATCGCATCATTAAAAAAAAGGCGGCAAACAATAAAACGCGAAATATAAAGAAGAAAGAAAGAAATGCAAAAGAAAGCGAATGTCTCCCGAAATGGGAGCGCTCAAAACATTGGCCGACTAATGGCTCAAGGTCGCCAAGACAATAATGATGATTTAATGGGCCCATAAATAATTTAATGGCTTTTAACTCGCTCCGCGTTCCAAGCGAACCAACAACAAACCCAAACGAACCGAACCAAATCGTAAAGACCCAAGCTACGATCATGGCAAAGACAGTTGAGTTCACTGTAGAGTTGGTCACGAAAGGGTTAACAAAAGATACTTCTTATGTTTTACAATCAATATGTATCTGCCAAAGTGTGTTTGGATGCTGGAAGGCAAAACCTGAAAGTCGCATAACTTTCGTTGTTTATGGAAATGATATGATGATATGGTGGTCAAAATGAAAGAGGCTAAGGAGGAACGGACGGACAGAGGAAAAGGTAACAACCAATGGAATTGGGAGGGAAGCGATGTTCGCTGAAATTAAATTCAAAGTTTATTTGAAAAACTTGTTAATTTCAAAATGGCATTAACTAACATGCTGACAGTATCTTCCACAGATATTCGTGTGTGTGTGTGTGGGTAGCTTTATGGCATTTCGTATGTGTGTGTGTGTGTGTTTAACCCCAGCAACTCAGAGCACTCAGCGTTCAACATTTCTCTCCTGCTGACGAGGCAAACGAAGTTAAAGGAGGGTTGGGGTTGGGGTTTGGGGTTGGGGGCTGTACAAGCAGAGATTAGTCAAACAATGGATTCAGCAAAAAATTCTAGCAAAGAGCTTATACAACAGCCAGTGGGCGGAGATACCTTGGGGCGTGGCAGCAGCAGCAGCAACGACGACTTAATTAAAACAGGAGAGACAGTGGAGACAGTGGCAAGGAGAGAGTGTTGCGTTGTGTTAATCGCCGTCATTAAAAGAATATTGTCGGGGCGCTAAAAATAAAAAAAGGCAACTCGAGCACCTGTCGCTAGATTGACTTTGAGTCAGCAGAAAGTTTAAGGCAGAAAAGGTTTTGAGCTTTGGTTTTAAAAACGTGTGTGTTTTTTGTTTATAGCTCGAGACGTCAAAAATTAAGTGAACACAATGCGGTTGCACAGTGGTAAAAGTGTAGGTATTATTTATATATTTATTTATTTACATGCTAGTGCCACAAGTTCCAATAAACATAAATTTAAGGCACTAGTCACAAAAAACAAATTTATTAATTAAAAGGACCGAGGCAAAACAAAAAACAAACAAAAAGAATTTATTAAAATTATACAAAAAAAAAACTTGAAGAACAGTCTTCCCCTTAAGCAGATTACAAATTATTAGCATAGTTTTAGAGGATATATTTATCTATTAAAATTATTTTATGGTTAGATTATTATATTACAATAAAAAATATTTAAAGTAAAAGATATCTTTATATTTTCAACAATCTAAGTTAACAGTTAAAATGTTTGTTAATGTTATTTTATCATTTATTTTTATAAATTCGCTTCCATTTATTATACAAAGTTTGTTCCATAAATATTGTTTTTAGCTCTGATTGTTTTAGAATAGATATTTCTCCGTGCAATTTATTCTTGGTTCTATTCACTTTAAATTTTATTAATTTTTTTTTGCAATAACTGTTGCTGTTTGGGTTCAGGATCTTGAACAGTCTGTCTCATAATGTGTTTGTGTGTACCAATGTAACCCAATCCCTCATGTGGACACTTTCACCTGTTCCGTTCGTTAATCCCACACGCATGTAACAGCTACAGTAGCAGTAGATAGGGGATAAGGGGAAACTTAGTTAGAAGCCGTAGATGTTGGAGCGTTTACGACTTATTAAGTTGGATAAACGTTTACGATATGAAAATGAGTAGAAATCTTGTGTGGTTAATTAAAAACGAAACAGAAGACAGAAGACATTCCCTAAATCCCCATCCACCGCAGCAGTATGTAATAATAAAGTGCTGTGATATATAACACAAGCCGCAGGAAAGCAGAAAGAATCTGCAGCGACTTATGTGGCACGAGTTTGGGCTTGTTAATTGTTTTATGATGCGTCCATAAATCTGAGCGCGCACCTTCACACCGTGCAACATACGGCGGGCTGCTCGTAAATAAGGCCAAGACACACGCATTACAACTAAATAGTCAAATGCGCCCTCAAAGCGTTCCTGTTCTACATCATTCAGCAATACTTGAGTTCGTTCAATATTCTGGATTCTGAATCTACACTAAATTAGTACAGAATTAGAATGAACTTTAAAACGATACTCTAAATATCCAGCATCAATCGTCACCCACACCATGTAGATCCCATTGTGCCACGCCCAACAACTGTTTTTTGGTTGTGTATCTTTCATTTCACTGTTGAATTAATGCCGACGGCACATCGGCGAGAGTTCATTCAATGGCCGCCGCTTCTCTCTTGCTTGACAGTGCGTAGGGAGGGAGAAAACAAACATGGCAACAACAAATGCGCAACGTTGTAAGGGTGGGTTCTGCAGTTACGGAAATAGATACACTTGAAAAAAAAAGAAATGAATGTATATTATTAACATATTGTATTCAAGTGTTGAGTAGTACTAAGGTATCTATTAATATTTGATAGCTGTAATGCATATAATCTACATTAAATGTAGTTATTATTATTATTATTAGGTTTTTTTATTTAAAAAATATATTTGTGATAGTAAAATATTTTTTGGTTTTATTATTCTTAATTTTTTCAAGTGTAACTAAAACTGTTGTCACTTTCATCTGTTTTTAAATTTATACATCGAATTGTAAATCGAGAAGAAATAAAAAGAAATATATAACAATATTCAAAAGATTTACATTTATATATTAATTTGCTGATTTTTAATGAAATGTTTTATAAATCTACATATTATGTATCAAAACATGTAAAAAGTATAAACTGAAATTTTTCTAATTCTAGGAGCTGTGCATATCTCAATATTACTTTGCGGTTAATAAACATGAATTTTTAGTTACGGCCAGAATGTTGGGCAGAACTTTTCTCATTTAACTTTTGGCCTACTCGTTTATTCTTTCATTTTTTATATACTGCTGATGGGCATTAGTCCGCTATGGAATTGTGTTGCCTTAGATTCTGCCTCCCAACTATGAGACTAAAAGTATATTTTTTTCGCTTGTTGTTGGGTTTTGCTTGCTCGTTGTTGTTGTTGTGTTGTTGTGGTGTTGATGGCATTGTGTTGAAGATATGTCATGAATGTTTCATGAAATTCGCATAACACGACTTTGGCAGTTCTGTGTGTTGAATTTATTTTAGGCCTTCTTTTACACTCTTGTACATACATAACTGAGTAACATAAATAAGTAGTCAAAAAAATGTAAACAACAAATTATGTAAATATTTCATTTATTCAACAATTTTCTTATATTATTAAAGCAAAAATTTAAGAAAAAGAGCAAACAATCGTCGGCTATTTTTTTTTTTCAAACTTTTTTTAAAAATGTACATTTGGCTTGGGCTTTAGTTGGGTTCGAGCCTTGGAGCTAACGAATTCAGCACAGTATCTGGCTCTCAGTCTCATTGAAATGTTTTATAAAAGTTTTTTCTTGTTACTGAAATTTTGATGAGTTCTCTTATCAAAGTAACTTTTTCGTGTCTAGCGCTACAGACCAATATATTGTATGTATATTTTTTTTTCATTTAAGGCTGCTGCTGTTGCCCCAAAGCGGACGTTGAGCTTCAACAAAAAGTTCAATTTGCGCTGGAGCAAAACACCTCGAAGGGAACATTATCCGGACTTAATGAGATTACCTGCCGGCAGTAAATCCCTGAGGACTTAATTTTTGCCTTCGCACCTATTCCGCTTGTCCGTTTGGCTTAAATATTTTCAAACTTTACAATGTCTGGGCACGACATTTCAATTAAGTTCGTCATCCCCTAGCTAGCTGGTCCTCAACGAGTCTGAGCCAAATTCGCTCACGTCTCGGCTCTGTTGGACTTTTATGCTGAGAGCTCTGACTTTGATTCAAAAATGGTCGCTTGCCCTGCTCCATGCACATCGCATCTAATCTTGCATCTAATAAGCATTTTCAATCAACTTTTATGCTTGTGTTGTAAAACGTAATCGACCCGAGAGCTCCACACACACACACACACACACAAACACACACACACTTACGCATACGCATGCACAATAACTTAATCCGTAAATTTTATTTTTTAAAAATCCGTAAAATCGTTCACTGGATTTCACGTGCGCCCCTGCACCATAAATTGAAATCCAACCCAAGCCTCCATATCCTCCCCTCCTTAGACGTGAATCAACTCAAAACTCACACACAAATGAGCACCAAATACCTCAAACATGAGTATCCGAGAACCATTCTTATATATTAGTAGCAGTCGGCGTTTGTTCCGCCCAATCAAGGGAAAAACACAATGAAGAAGTCCTAAGCATCAGGTTACTGTGGAAAATATCTAAGCGAAATCGGGTTTAGTAATATATACTATATAAATACCTTAATGCTTAACTTGAATTCTCAATATATATGGATATGTTTAGGGTGAAACTAGTGCCAATTGCTCCACTGTGCGATTGTGTTTGAAAATTTATTGAATAACGATTCGCAGCCACAAATTTAATGCATAAATAACCTGAGTAGCTGCCTTTTTGGCCAAAAAAAAAAAAGAAGCTGCGTCAACAAAAACAGGAAAATACGTCCGTCTGAAGGCACGTATGAGAAGTTTTTTTTTTTTTTGTTTTTTGTTTAAATCGTCCACCATTTTGTTGGGTTTTTATCCCTTTCACGAATTTGATGCGTTTCATTTGATTATTTGCGTGCGTGCCGAGCAGCGAGCAGCGAGAGCAGCATACCAAAAACAAAAACCCATTTCATGGCAAGCAACCACAAGTGGCTCCAGGCCACCATCCAGCTCGGCATCCATCCACTTGAGATTGGAGCTGTTTGTTTCGGTCCGCGTTTCGCTTCGTTGGCTGTAATAACACGCTTTGATAACTTTCATGGCTCATAGCCAGCCGCCTACTGCTCCTGATCCCTTTTCATTCCCATGCCTGCCTGCCTGGCTCCATCAATCTGCTTCCCCTCGACAGATTAGCTTCGTTAAACTTTATTTTGAATTTATACTCGGTATAAGTATTGTGTGTGTGTGTGTGTGTGGGTGTTTGTGTGTGTGCTCCAGCTCCAATTTCGAATTCTAGGCGGGATTCGTGGCATGAAGCGTTTTATCCTTTCGCTCCTTGCCTCTCAATATCCATTTTGCTTGGTTAATGAACATGAAAATTAAACCTTGAACGTGTTCCGACGCCATTTTGTTTCCTTTCGCAATTTAAAGAGCTTAGAAGAGACTCCATTAGTCTGGAAAATAATAAGAACGATACTTAAATAATTTCTTTATTCAATTTCGCATTCAAATTGCAATTTGCATCTGTGTAAAAATATGCAAATTTCACTCAGAGGGCGGCCAAATGGAACTAAGAAAAGACCATTATTATTATTATTTTTTTGTCTACCGCAGAGCTCACACACACACACACACACACATACACAATTACCATATAATCGGATATTTATTGGCACTGCATGCGACAATTGTCCCTTCACGTCCCTCGACCCTTACTTAGCCAGCTGCTGCCTCAGTTGCGGTTTATGGACGCGCTTTTGCGATTTTTATGGTTTTATAATGTTCGCCGCTGATTATCGCGCATGATATGCGAATTAAATTTTTACAATTTGCAAATGCAAATGCGCACACATACATACATACCGAATTATATATGTACACATATATACACGTCTCATTGGACCTGTCGTCTGAGCCGAAAGCCGCTGCCATCCATTTTAATGAGGCAGGCAGACAGAAAGCCTAAACGAAATTCAATAATGATTCAATTTTAATTTGAATGCTCGACTGCATTCGCCATGTTGCCATGGCTCGACTCTTTTGACCAGTCGCAGCTCTTAATAAAGGTTTTATGCAATCGTCGAAGCAATCGACGCGTCGTTACGATTGCCCCTAAGCGCTCTATTAAGAAGGCGTTTCGCCTCTAAATGGCTGCCATTCGGCTAGTTCAAGGGCCTCACGTTAATTAATCTACCCCTGCCACTCCAAGCGCATACATTAAAGGGGTTTAATCGTAACGGGAACGAGGGGCTATTGTAAGTGCATATGTACTGGAAAACTTGGACAAGCTTGTCCAAAATATTCACTGAAAATATCAGAAAAATAAATTTCTTGTTTAAATATCAATTAAATAATTGTGATGAGTTAAAAATCAAAAAGAAAATTATTCTTGTAATATAATTTGGTGAATACCAAGTAACAAAACGTCCACTTGCAAATTTGTACGAACTAAAAATAATAAAAATAATAACGAAGAAGGCGAAGGGTAAATGATGGTCAAAGTCTTCAGACCAATCATTGTACATTACAAAAACGTGTTGTATTCATTTATTAAATATTCGTCATATTTGTTTAAAAGTTTGTATTTATTGTTAGTTATTGGATAAAAGTATGGTATATGGCAAGCAGTTTATGTACGTGTATCGGTCATTGACTTGTTATACCCGCCAGTATTGGCAACAAGCTCAGAAATAGTCTAGAGCTAGTTGCAAAGTGGCAATAACTAGTTCTCGCTCGATTGCTTTGCAATGCTAGCAACTGTTTACATTAACATGGGGATGTCCTACATGGGCAACTAGTTATGCTCAGCATTACCTTGAACTAGTTCTCAATTAGTAGTTGCCAGCTGACTACTTTGGGTCAAAATTAGAACTAGTTGCAACCAGTATTGAAAAAAAAAGTTCATTTGAGAATTTTATCCCACATGATTCAAGATTTTGTGTAATCCAACATTGACAATATCTGATTCTCTCATGCTGTCTAGAAATGATAGAAATTTGAGAAAAACCTTTACAAATTTATTTGTTCACATTTACCGTGACGGGAAATCGAACCTGAGATCTCTCGATAATGCGGCGGGTGCCTTAACTGTTGAGCTATTGCCAATCACTTTTGATTGCAGTCAACTTTTAATCTTAATGTTTAAACTCAACAATCTTTCTTGCTTTCTGAAATGTTTACTTCTTTGTAACTGTAGGGTATTATAACAAAGAGATCTATCAAATGTAGCACATTTTCTATTTCGCAATATGTTTGTTCAGGGCATAAAGTTTAACAGCGCTTTCATTTTGCTCAACTTTCTTTGCTTCCGGATCCACTTTGGGTTGGAGACAAAGGACATTTTACAGCACTGCTTTAGTATCGTCGCGCCTCACATTAGCACATCCGGCAGTAATATTGTGGTATTGATATACACAAAGAATCTAACAGCAGAGTCAATTCGATATTCAGTGCACAGAATATATTTCAATATGTGCGGAAATATTTTTTATTTTATTTTTTTTCACTTCTCATCGTCAAACATTGAGCAGAATACGTGTCTCGCGTTTCTCGTTATTTATGTGAAACAGCAGCCAACTGAAAGTTATGGATAAATATAAGTTCATATGTATGTATGTATGTATGTACATAAGTATGAATGCGCCCCAGCCTAGAGAGTAGGACAACAACATATTGAGATTGGAACACATGTGTTCGCAAATAAAAAATCTGAATACACATTTACATATATTTAAGTACATATGTCTAGTGTACATGTGTGCCAAGTATCTAAATAAATTTTAAATTCCTGTTCTTTACTTTTTGCGAGCTTTTCAGTATAGCCCAAAAACATGGCAAGAACTGCTTCCCACTGACGATAGTGGGAACTGAATATATTTTGTTATTATCATGCGACATGCATAGGTAATAAGAAGAGATCCATTCTTAGAATTAAGTGAAATCGTCAATCTTCAGCTAGTATGCGCAATATATATTGTATTTGTACTCAAAATATTATTTAATTAAATAATATATATACATATATAACTGCAGGGGTTGAATGAAACAATTGAGAGAAAAGGAAAATAGCTATCAACATTTTAAGAGTTTTGTTCCATGTAAACAACGACAATAACATGCCTCATGTCTGGAGGACAGCTTGGTGAATTGAAATTGGTATTCTGCCACTCCACGCCAGCCCTCGTGGCAGCAACGCCAAAAAGCGGCAGCTCGTGCCAACGTCAACATCAACAACAACAACAACATCTCGTGTCTTTCTGGTCGTTGGCAAATGTTGAAAAAACAAATTTTTATACTTGTTTTTGCTCGCCGTTTTATATTTGTGTTTTATTTTTTTTTTCACAGCGCTGCAAAATATGCGACTGTGTGTTTGTGGGGATGGGGAATAGGGGGGGAATAGTGCGGCGCTGTCATTTGCCATGCCCTGAGATATATTCCGAGATATTAGTCATAAAACCGAGCACACAAATATATGTATGTATAGTATAAATTCATTTGAACGTGCAACCTTCTCCCCCGCACACAACTTCCCCCCTCTTCGTTGAGAGCACACCTTTAGAGTGTTGTTCACCGTTATGAAGATGGCCACCAGGTCGTTTTTATACGAGCTACTGCGTCCGCGTCCATCAAACGGGAAACCTAATTTTCTATGGTAATCCTCCCACCCGGCAAAAAAGCCAAGGTTCACTTACAGAATGGAAAAGTTTGGGTTTGAGTTACAGTTTGAGTTCTGCCCACATGCAAACATAAATTATGCAGATCCTGCAAACGTGCTTAGATGACATTTTTCTTATATGTACGCACACACACACACACACACACACACACACATGTGTGAGTGTATATGAGGCCTTAACGGATGTGGATGTTTGTGTCTACGTGCAACATATAAAATGGTTGCTAAAAATGTTTGCTCTGCTTAACGCTACATGTTTGAGAAGTTTCTGGCCAACCGCAGATCAACCAAATCCTAGCCAGCCATCTTACTGCTGCAGTCCAATCCATGGCTCGTTTATATGCGCTGGATGTCAGCCAGTGTGTCCAGCCATTTGGCTTATCCTTGATGAAACTAATCCCAACTTTGCCATTTTTATATGCATGTTGTAGTACTTTTGTGCACAGCCAGAAACACAAAAACTTTTTGGCCAATCTTTTTACGACTTCATTTGCCAGTTGATAGTTGACAGTGCTGCTGCAAAGGGAATGTTGAGGGTGGGGGAATGAGGGGCAACAACAGCAGCATCAAGAAAAGTAATAAGTCACCGAGTCACGATAAAGCCAAAGTTCTCTACGCCATTTAAGCTTCTCTCCTCACTCTCTCTCCTCTCTCTCTCTCTCTCTTACTCATTTATTTAGCTTGTCTTTCTCTGCATTCGATTTGCACTGTGCAACGTTTTACAGGATTGATTTGGATATATACATCGAAAATAAGAAATGATGCATCTCGGATCTCATAAAGGTTATAGGCTAAAACTATCTTTACAAGGTTAAGCTAAAATTATCGATAACTCTTTTCGTTTTCGATTAGAATTCAGATCGAATTCAGCACTGCGTTGTGCACAGTGTTTAATGTGTGTGTGAAAATGAAGGGAGCAGTATTCGATGCAGCTGAAAATGATTTCATTCGTGCCCCACCTTAATTTAGCTAAACTTTTTTTATATGCGCTTAGCCAACTGGCGCCTTTGGCCCCGCCTTGCTCCTGTCCTTTCACTGTTGCAATTTCGCGCTGGTTGCATTTCAAGTTTTGTAGCCACGCTTAAGGCGAGGACAAGAGGACGAAAGAACGAGAACAAGAACGAGAACGAGGGCTCTCGTAAAAAGCTAAGATCGCTGTCCGCGCTGCTGGAGCCAAAAGCACAAAATTTTTGCTACGTTTCGCGTTATTGGGCAAAGCCATTCCGGCTACCCAGCAGCCATGGCGAAATGTTGGCAAAAAGAACAGAAACGAGCGCAAAAGTAGAAGCAAAAATTAAACTTTAAGAAGTTGCACTGGAAAATATTCGTCAAAGTTAAAAGAGATTTCCAATTTGAAACAGAAAGCTCCCAGTTCAGTTAAGTTAATGTTAATTGTGATTTCACTTCTTCCTTTTGGTCACAAGAAACATTTGAGACTTCTTTAATTAACGTCTTTGTGGTTAAAGGTCGCCCGTTTTTGGCTCGGTGTATTTGCATGTGCGCATTTTTGCTTAGCACTCGTATCGTAAAGTTTCTTATGCGAGTTTCTAGTTGTTTGCTGAACATCAAGAATCCTTGGAGAGGCATTCCGAGCCAACAAAAAGTTCAAAACTATTTCAATCTCTACATGCTACGTCGACCCAGCAATAAAAGCGACCACCCAGAGAAAAGTCTTTTTCCATATAATAAGCTGAAGCTTCAAACATTCTTCTTGTTTAGGTCATAATTAAAGCAACAATCAGTTTGGTGCTGTTCTTCTCACAGAAGTTGGGTGTCATATCAATTGAATGTATTTTTGCATAAGCCATTTTCTTTTCTAATTGAACACTGTGATGGACTGACTGAAATATGGCCGCCATAAAATGTAACTTCATGTTTTTATTGGCGTTGCGTAGCACAAACAACAGAAAATATTCCTCGCGCCGTGTGCAGTAAATAAATTGAAACGAATTCAATTGGCAGCGGAATGGAATGTTTACCAACTGGAATGAGGAACCTCCAGTCGAAGACAAACAAATAAACCGACTTGGATTAGGACAAAAACATGCGCTATTGACAAACGAAACAAATAAACAAATTCAACTCAAGAGCAGCAGCTACCACCTCAACTCGACTCGATTCGATTCGATTCGACTTGACTTGACTTGTGGGTAGTGAATTCCTTGGATATCAATTCACTTCCACCTCTGTCCAGGGCGATGGACGATGTCATTGGCGTAATAAGCTGTTTGTTTTAACGGCGCTCGTCTCTGGACACAAACTTCAGTCGTTTCGGCGCATAAACAAAAATAATGACTCAGGCCAGGCAATGAACGAATGGTCTGTGTCTTGGAGTTGTGTCTTCAACGGACAGTTTAACTGTTGTACAACGAGACAAACAACAACAACAACATAAATACGACTTGTGTATTTATTTATAATAATTTATTTCAATAACAACCAAAGCCATTCATCTCCATCTCCAACTCTAGCCCTCATTCCCAATCGCCAACAGCAACTTCAATATACAGTTCGGTACCGTTTCAGTTTCTCTCTATCTGACATTTGGAATATTTGTACAGTTTTTGTTATCGTTGAGAGACTGCATACAAATATATGTATGTTTGTATTCGAATATCAATTTATGTGTTTCCATAATGGGGGAAAACTCGAGTATTTGGGGACCGGCATAATTTAACATTTCTCTCTGAAATGTTTTATTTTATTCAATTTTTCTATTAAGGGGAAAGTGTTTATTTTTTTTTTTATTTTTTTTGGGTCTTTGTTCGACTTACATTCATATACTCTTTTACAGATAGTAACGGCGTTTTACAAAAAGAAAACTTCCAAGTGGTTCTTAAAAGCCTAAGACAACATACTCTTGTTGAAGAAATATCCACTGATTGAAAGTATAGATATATTATTTGAATTCCTTATATTCCTTCACAATATGGCAGACTTACTAACAAAGTTCCCACCCTTTTTGTTCCGTTGGTTAATAACACTTTTAGCCTTTATTTAGCTACGGCTTTGACATGGCCATGCAATTTTTTTTTTATAACGCGAAATGAAAATTCTTACAGAGCAGCAGGTAAAAGCAGTTTTCCCCTTCCTTCTCCCTGGTTCTCCTCCCTGAGCTCCCAAACTTAACGTCTCTTCGTGTTTTTGTGCAAGTCATTCACAGAATAGAATTCTTGATTAAATTGGAGTACATTTTGTGTTTCTCCCCTCCCCACCGCCTCTTCATCACCTGACCCAGCCTTAGCAATGGCGGCTTACGAGCAACGACGCCGGTTACTCCCACCCCCCAAACCTCACATCCTCCCACCCCCCCAAACCTCGCAACCTCCTCTCATTTACCTAGCTCGGTGGCTGTTCAGGTGGGCGGGTCCCGATTCCCGAGCATATAAAACCGAGTCTGAAGCAAGGGGAGGCGGGCATGGGAATATTTGCTGCATATTCAAGCGGCAGTCCCACCTCTCACTTACTTGCTTACTAAACACGTCAACGAAATTCAGGACCGAAAAATGCTCGTACCTAAGTTTGCTGAAACATGCGAAACTTATTTTGCAAGTTTTATGTCGACGAGCAGCAGCTTTTATTTTTTTTTTCGCCCCTCGTATATTTTTCGCTTACCTTCTTTTTCAGTTTTTCACATCTTGCTCTTTGCTTTAAATTACAGTTGCACTGAGTAAAATCCTAGAGACTCAAAAGACCGAATATTCATTTTCTACAGTATTTTAAATTGTTCTCTTTATATGTGGGAACAATTAGTTTTAGCTTGCGTGATTTTGCCATGTTATATATATTTTGCTTCAACAAAAACTTAGACGAACAGAGGGAGAAATCCATAGCCGAGGAATACCTGGCACGAACTGTAGCTGCATTGCATGGCAAGACACCATCGCAATTTAGATGTGTGGATTAGGATTAGGATTAGTTAAGCATATAAGGTCGGTTTTGAAACTATGAGCAAGAGATTGAAATGGGTTTATCTGACTCCACCAAAGGAATACATAACAGATAACAGAAACAGATACAAATATGTACTCGAAAAAAATCAAATAAAATTACACAAAATAATATTATGTGTACAATAAACAATCGCTGCTAAAAATACAGACACGAGCACATGCGGCTGGCTAATGGGTTTGTTTTTTTCTTTCCTTTTTTTTTTATTTATTGAGATCAGTTGCTGAGCGAGTTACGCGGCTGGAAGCCTGCGCACCAAATACGCAGCGGGTACAATGGCCTCGATATATGTTCGGGTTAGGCAGCCGCAGCGGCACAAAGGCAGTTTTGTTCTGGTCATTAATAGTTTTATTGGGCGAGTTGAGCGAAGCAAAATCCTTTCAGCGTTAGAGGTCGATCCAGTTATGGATGTGAGCATGAAATATTACATTTGAATCTTTCACAATCGAATCGAAGGTCACTCAACGGCACTAAAATGTTTATCAGACTGCTCTCGTTTTCATGTGAAACGCACCCTTTGCTTTTTACAATCTGTGCAGTACTTTATGAACTATAATTACAGTTGTAGTCAAAAAAAATATTCTAGTTTATAATATACAAGAAACGACGTGAAATTCGAACTCTTTGCTGTGTCCTTGTATTCAGTATTCAGTTTAAATAGTCTACGTGATTTGTGCTGAACGGGCTTGAACTTCGAACTCATCACCATAAAACAGGGCAACTAAAGTGGAGCCCAACCCCATCTACCATGGAGGAGAGCAGCGATAATGTACATCAATGAAATAGGAAAAATCCTCTGTAAAGATATGTCATTGAAACGGAAAACTAATTCGCCGTTTGTCAGTTTAATAACATAGCAAAACGGTCAGAGGCTGAAGGTGACTCTAACAACGTTTTAGCCCACAGTGGGTACAGTATAATAAACTCTCAGCAAAATACTATTATAGATATCTAACAATCATTATTTTGAGCTTGCTTCACTGTGCCGCGTTCCTTGATGTTGGTCACGTTTTTGCTACTGGGCCTAGCATTAGCCGATGAGATAAACGATTACCAATAAAACACAACACTGCCAGTGAGCCGGAAATACTATTTCTCCCGCTTCTCCTGGCTTTGGCATTGTTGTTGTTGTTGTTGTGTTCGACCCGTGATGTTATCCAGATCTCCAGCGAGTGTAGTGCCTTGAAACCGTGGGGAGAGAATGGCGCTCGATGAGGCATTAAATTGTATTAAAATGCGCAACGCACAAACGCACGCCTCCACCCTCTCCACCTCCAGCTCCCTCCTCCTCATACGGGACTTACTTAGAATGCTCCCAGGCGACTGGCTGGAAGACTGGCAAGAAGAACCTTGACTGGGTCGACTGCCTTGAGTTTGCATAAGCGGCGGCATTTATTTGTAGCCGATTCTTGTTTATGTGCTGTGCGGGGACTCTTGGGAGGGGAGGGTAGGGAGGTGGTGCCAGAGCAAACGGTATTTTATTTATTTTTATTGGCAAATGTCAACGAGGCATTTCTTTCTTTGTTTGTCAGCATGAAAAGCATCAGCACGGAGCTATATTAGAAATGACTGACGTTTGTTTCAGCGATTCTGTTAGTGTGCTAAATGAAAAGCGCTTTCAAACTTTTCAATGGCTTCCAAAATCTTATGTTTCATTTGAGGGCACTGTTTTTAAAACACACTTTAATATCAAGAAGTAAAGTTATACAAAATGATTTTGTCTATCACATTAAAAAACTTTGTAACGTTTACAAAAGCTAGCAGGACAAATATGATATATATGAGAATTATAACAGGATAAAGCCAATTGAAAAACAATAACAAAGCTCAAAATGAAAACAGAAGCACTTTAAAGATGAAACTCAAAAGTTTAGAAACAACATTGTCGGTAACAAATGTCGCTAATGAGGAAGATTGGATTTTTCTAAAAACAATCAATTCTTGCATTCATAACTGTATATTTGAAGGGATTTTTGTAAACAAACTGGCAAGAAAAATAGCTTTAGATGTTCAAATGCTAAGTTTCGAACCAATTTGATCGGAATTGCAACTTTCAGAATGATATAATGCGATAATTCTACTTTAAAAGAAGCCTATACATTTTAGTTTTCGCGTGATTATAAAAACATACGGACAGCTGGACAATTTTACAATTACTGTTTACTTTTGATTAAGTATCTGCAATTTCTACAAATTTACGTATTGAATACGGTCCTTCGGCCTAGCTTTTTAGCTGTGCTTAAACTTATGTCTATTTCTCTATGTTATACTGAAAAGCTGTTTTTTATTTTTATTAATATTTAAAACATTTTTACCGGTGCTTCTTAAGTTAAAAATAATACTTTTCCTTATGTACTTACAATATGTAGACGCATAAAATAAATATATTCTTATTTTTTGGTTTATAACAAACAGATTATTGTATATGCATATTGTTTTCTTTTAGCATATTTCAGCATATATACAAAATGCCGTCGGTTGAGTCCAATGGCGAAGAATTTACCAGCTCTGCGTTAAATATGAGAGCGAAGAGAAATGAGAGCGCCGAAGCAACAAATCCATAATGAGTACGCGTCGTCATGGCAACGGCTGCGGCAGCCATCTTGGATTCAGAGAGTGAGAGAGAGAGAGAGAGAGAGGGAGAGAGCCGCCATGCAGCGGCCATGCTGTTGGCTAACGGACACTCACATGCGGCGGCGGCTGTTGTGAAGTTCTGTGACTCGACTAAAGTATCGCAACCAGCAGGTAAACGTTGTTCGTGCTTGTGCAGCGATTTTTTAGCCGCAGTGCCGCAGTTGCGAAGGCCGCGGCGACCGCTAAACGAATGCGCGTGCGTTGCGCCCGGACCGCGACCTCGTCTGACATGTGTACGGCAAGAAGCAGAGGATGAAAGCAGCGACGGCGGCAGCGAAGCGAGTTTGCAAGGTATGTAAAAGAATGAGAACAAATATGTTTGTAGTTGGGAAATAAATGCACACTGCTCTAATCAAGACACTGGCATTTGTCGGGGGTTAAATTGGATCGATCTAAATTGTGTGTATGCTAGTTAGA
Organism: Scaptomyza hsui; assembly: GCA_018152825.1. NCBI lineage: Eukaryota > Metazoa > Arthropoda > Insecta > Diptera > Drosophilidae > Scaptomyza > Scaptomyza hsui. The sequence goes on from JAECXO010000073.1 coordinate 734,039, forward strand.
AAGAGAGGGTCAGAGGGTTGTTATCGGATACACAAACCCGTTTTGCTGTTGTCTTTGCTAAGTTCACAGGCGGCTTAAAACATTCCAATACGATTTTAAACACATTTTATTCACAATAAGAATATAGTTTACATATATAATTTGATTTTGCTTGTCTTAAATTTTAATTTGAGAGTGTGCATATTTCGGCATACATACAAATATTTTCGGAAATTGTTTTTTTTTTTCAATTAAATTTTTAAATCCAGTCTAAAATATTTTTAAAATCCAAATTCTCTGAGGCACTTGCTCACCAATACATTGAACATTTGTTTTTGTGTTAGTGTCCGCGCTCTTTGCAATCGTTTTGTGCTTGTGTGCGTGCTCGCTCTCTTAAACTGCTCTCTTAAGAGCGCCGATTTGCATTGGTATTGGTGTGCCGCTCTTTGCGAGTACTATTGCTCTCTTTTAAGTGGTTTCTCTTCTCAGTTGCACCTGTTCGACTCTCTTTCCTTACTTAACACGCTCTCTTTACTCACTTTTTGTTTAGTGAGCTCTGGTGTTATTTGCTTATTGGACACAGTTTGTCTAACTTCTATTCCCAAGGCTTCCATCCCCCGCAACTTCCCACAATTGGCTTACACACACAGAACGTCAGGGAAGTCAACTCGTATTCCGATGGGAAGTTGCGGCGCAGCTTGAAATCTTGTTAGAATTTATGAGAATCTCAAAGTCCTGCGCAAGTTTCTGGGCTTTGGGTGTATGCAATTTTCTTTTTTACGATTTGCTCGCATTCATTGCATTCTTTTCGCTTCGGTTCGCTTTCACAACCTCTGCATCCTCTCTGCAACCCCTTTTGGGGTGATTTTTGTTGCGCAGAAAAATATAATGCACTTTTCCCCCACTTGGCAACAATGTTGAGGGCCGATGCAATTTTTCCAAGCTCACTTCTGTGTGGGTGATTCTCATGAACAATGCCTTCTCTGGCTGCTGCAAATGCTGATAAGAATGATTGGCACAATTGCAACAGCATAAAGAACAGCACATTCAACAAGAACAAAATATGAAGCGAATCAGCTGCAGCTGCCTGAATCTAATTGGATGGTTCGAGTCTTGACTAAAGTCAAACATTCGCCATGACAAAGTTCCAAATACTTCAACAACTCATTGTCAGTGTTTATAAGTATGTGTTTTTTTATATTGCTTACATAAGTATTTTGTATACTGAATGTTTGTTTTTAAAACAATGCTCACATTTTGTTTGTTTTGTTACTTTGTTTACTTTGCACATTTAAATAAGTGAATACGTAAGACATGAATTACTACCTCTTATATACACAAATAAAGCATCTTACGGTATTTAAAATTAAAATTGTACATAGCGTTTTATTCTTTGCCTTCTATATTGAATCTGACTGATAAAAAAATTAGCCTTAAAGTGAGATAAATAAACAGAACAAGAACCTTACACCAAAATCAAACTGTAAATTGTCGCTAAATATTGCGAGTAAAGACATAAATCCTTGCATCGCTTAGCTACCGTAAGCACTTACTTCCTCCCCCCTTGGCCAGAAGAGGCTGGTTTTGTTTGTGATTTGGTTTGTCAACTGTTGTTGTTGTTGTTTTGAGTTGTGGACTGAGTGCTTGAACGGACGTCATAATCGTTTTCAGTGACAAAGCATAAAATTTGAGTTTTACGATTTAACTGGGCCATAAAGCAGCCAATTAGTGTCAGTGGCGAAGACAAAACCAAAGAAAGCGCGAGGACACGTGAGCACGTGAGGGGGGGAGGAACGTGAGGCAGGGGGCATTGGCCAAAGCACATTGCATTCGGATTGGTCCCAGAGCCGGAAAGGGCCATCAAGCAAGTGGAACTTGACTTACTCGGCTTGTGGATTGTTTGGTTTGGTTCTTTTTGGTGTTGGGCATGAGTGAGAAGTGCATTTAATTGTTTTATGATCACTTTGACAGCTCATTAAAAGTATTGAGGCCCACACTGAATTCCAGTAGCTGGCATTTTTTGGGCCAGTTTGCATTGCGTTTTCCGTTTCGAGTGGCTTTTTAAGGAGCTGCCTAATATACGACTCTTCCGACACACGCAACCAGGCACGAGCCCTCCACTTCGCCACCTTCCCCTCTCCCGCACACTCTCATTCCCTTCATTGGTGTCCAAGTTGCGAGTCTTAACGGGAGAACATCAGCGGGTCATAAAAATGATGACAATTTCGTTTCGTTTTATTTTTTATGACACTGTGACGCAGTGTTCACTGTACAGGTGCGTATTCCTCTCCCCCTCCCCTCTGTGGATTGTTGTGAATTATTATTTATGTTGTAAATCACCTAGTCAATTGTTGCTTCTGTTTGTCAGTTGTTGCATTTAACGAATGTCTCATGTACAGTGGGCCTGAGGCCAAAGAAAACCGTTAAGAAAAAGATTTATGCGTTTCCTTATGTCTTGAAATTATTGTGTTACGAATTGCAAAAGGCAAAAATGAGTAAAAATGTTTTTAAATATTTGGCTAAAATGTATCTGTAAAAATTTAATTTTTTTCACTTCAAAATGCTGTTAAATAAGCATAAATCCTGTATAAGAAAAATAATATTAAGGTTCGGCGCAATATTTTTTTAGACTTGGTTACAATCACAAACTGCATCTAAAATTGCAATTTTCACGGCGCACTTGCATTCAATTCGCGGTGCAATTGCAATCGATTGAGCATGCCGACTTGCTACCTTGATTGAACTCTATGGGCTGCACACAATCTAGAATCTAATTAAACATGCCATGACCAATTGCCATTGGCATTGGCCAGACAGCTGGGAGCAGAGTTAGCTGCGGCAATATTTGTTTGAAAACTATTCAAACACTGCAGATTGAGGCATCGACTTGACGACATTAATTGCATAAGTTAAAGTTAAAGTTTTGATTTAAGTTCACCGTACGCATAACTCATGCTTCGGTAGAATAAACAAAATGCCTTGCCTAGAGGCAATGTGAATGTGCAACAAATTTCAGAAACAAATTAACATGCAACCAGAAACAGACGTCTCAAGCCAAAGCTAAAAGGCAGCAGGTAAAGTAAAGTAAAGTAAAGTGAAGTGAAGTGAGTAAACAAAAATGAAAAATGTCCGCTGATTGATATTATCCGGTGTTCACTTATCTCTCACTCCCCACCACCAACTACACACACCCCCCCTACACACACACGCGCACTTACAAGATAGAGACATTCATCCTGAGAATGGTAATCGAGAATGGATTTCCATTTAGCGCTTCCGTTGCGGCCATCTTTTATTAGTCTGAGCTGTCAACATGACGAAAAGGCATTTAATATGTGCATCAGTTACGATAAAGTAAATACAGTTAACGTCAACCAACAACATTTATAAAGCTAAAGCTTAAAACTAATTATTTTATCTGTAAAATTTTAATCTTTAGCATTTCTTGGCAATGTGCACTGTTTGGCAGATTTGAGTTTTCCTCTTCAATTTCTTTTTTCATTTTCAGCTGCAAAGTGAAAGAAACAAAAAATAAATTATTTAATTTAGTTAAAAGCTTTTGAAGTTCGCCGTTGACTTTTCTTATTCCTGCTACATTCATTCTCTATTCCTCATTTGTTTGATAAAATTAAATATGTTTACGAGACTCAAAGTTTTTAGAAAGTGAGGGGAATGTAAACGAGAAACGAAAAACTTTTAAGATACATACATATATATATATATTCGACACGACCAGCTGTATACCAAAGAAAAGTATGTGCACACATCAGTATATATATGTATATACATATGTGTGTTTGTACATATTGTGAAATGGGAATGCGTTGTGTGTATCTAAGAAATGTCTAAAAGCGATTTACTTTAGTTTCCATTTCGGTTTCTAGCTATCTTTCTGCGTTCTTCACCCGCCGCTGTTCTTTTGTTTTAGTTTCCGATTTTATTTTCGTTGAGTTTACATTTTGCTCATTGCCAGTGGAAACAACAACAACAACAACAAGAGCAAAGCTATCATCACCATTCCATTATCATCAGGGGCATGTTCCATTGTTGAGTTTTGGCTTGCTTTTTTTGTTTGCCAATTCCTGTTGTTTCCACTGAATCCTGACCCTGCCGCTGCCCCAATCAATTCAATATATGTAGTATACAAAGGTACATACTATATATACGGTTTTTCTATTTCTCATTCTCTTTGTCTCTCGTGTTTTTGTTTCGCATCATAATTTTGCGTTCAACGGCGACAAAAGCATCCAGCAATCACGTTCCTTGCATTCCACATGGGACGCAAGAAGAAACAAATAAATAGTAATACTACCAAGAGTCATAACAGATTCCTTTTGCCTTGCCACTGCCAATCACTCTAACTTCAGACGTGCCACATTGAACCCAACCACCCAGAACGCCCACCTTACTCGGTGCTACGTTTGTGCCGGGTCCACACTTTCCAAATGTACTGTAAACAAAGCTCGCACCAATTCGCACCAAGGGGCAGATAATGAAAGAGAAACCAGTGAAGTAGCACTCAATGTCAAATGTTTAGCTTGGACTTGATTCTGGACAATTAGAACGAAGTTGCCTGCTTTTTATTGTGCTTCACCCAACGCATTTTAAACCTGAAAAGAAAAAAGGAAGAAACTGGAAAGTCTGGCTTTCAAATAAATCAAATTGCGATTGTAATAAAAGTTGAATTTGCTAAACTAAACTAAAATCAAAGTTTCTAACCATGTAATTCGATCCAAAAGATTTTAACATCACTTTTAGCTTAACAAGTTAAGAAGCTAAGCAAACCGAAGATCTTATACACTTGCAAAGCCTATTTGTTTTTTTTTTCCAAAACGCATTAAATTTTTAAAATTGATTTTATGGTATGCAACAAACAGAAGGAAGCATTGAATGTTTATATTCTGCATCAGCATCGCGAGCTCTTAAAGCTACAGTGGTACAACCTTGCAAATATCTTGATCCATCAAATACCACCTCCCAAATAAATATATTCAAGCAGATTTCTTTACCGCCTGTTTTTTGGCTGGTATCAGAGTATTTCACAGTCGGTTGCGGCTTTAATTTTTTTTCAACTATTTTAATTTCGCTTATTATTAAATAAATATTTTAGTTTGCTTTAAACTGCTTAGTGGTATAAAGTTAATGTCATAACTAATCTAAAGGAATGAACAAGTTGCTAGATAGAGAGAAAGGACGAACTTTAAAACTGTAGCTCTGAACTGGTGCATAGCTGCAGCAGGAATGAGCAAGGCAGCAACAGCAACAGTGACAGCCATAGCCGATGCTGACGTCGACGCCTATGCTGCTGCCGATGCAGTTTAGTAGTGTCGTCTCGCTCACTGAAACGCGTACCATGTACCTGTGTATGTATGTTTGTGTGTAGTCATGCAGTATGGGGACTTTTTACGTGATGCAGAGCTTCATTTGGGTTTATTCCTCCAGCGGTAACCGTCTTAAAAGCATGTTCACACACCAATGCACAAACATGGCGTTGGTCTAGCCTAATAAACTTATTAAACAAATAATTTAAAAATAAAAAATGTATTTAAGTAAATATTTTTTTAGTTCAAGACATAAGCTTAAATGGGATCCTTTTTTAACCTACACACAATTTCAAATAAATATGCTTCAAAGTTCGCTTGTGTGTAGTGAGAAAACTCGCACATGCGCATTTTAAGCCTAATAATAGTTTTAGGTTTTCAGCTGCCAGAAAGAAAAATGAAGCTTATGTTCTAGGCTCAACTTTTGACAGAGGATATGAAGATAAAAATTGTTGCAGTCATCTTAAAAGTTGATTCTTTATATAAAAATGCAATTAAGCTGGTGCACCGACAAACTCAACTTTTATACAAGCTCATTATAAAATGAAACACTTTAATTAACATTTTTTTTGTGATATCTTCGAATCCTACATTTTGTGATTTACTTAAAATACCGCCCATACACATTTAATTTTCAATAAAGTCATTATCAAGAGAATCTTCCAATGACCACTTATTTTTATTAAAATCCTTAAGAACTTAAATTACGGCAGTATTTAACTAAAATAATTTTGTTTGTAGCAGGCAACGGCTGCGGAGATCTGAGCTAAAATTGCCTTTTTATACTCACAACCCGTATTCACATCGATTTGTTCAACTAAGCGGATTTGCCAAAGTTGCAGCTTATGGCAGTTGCTCCTCCTTACCGGTATCTGCATCTTTAACAGGCCAACTAATTTAGCGAAGTACGCTGCAAGTTAATAATTACTGCACTTGCTTATTTGAACTCCTCCATTGGCATCTGCTACTTAGCAGATGAGTTGCATTTGGACTACATAACTTTTACGATTTAAAAAAGGCAAAACTTTACGATACACTTTTGGGATCATTTCACAAAAAGACTGAACTCAATTGTCATAACAAAGAGTCTTTAGACAGTATCTAGTGTTAGGCACATATGCAGTTGGCGACTGCAAATATTTGTACTGTCCGGCAGCATGTGGTCCCGATCCGGATCCGACAGATTGCAGTCCAGACAGCGGCCACTCTTTCAACCCTTTCGCTAAAACACAACAGAGGCAAGAGCAGCGAGCAAATTGCAGCTAGAAAATTGCTGTTTTATGGCTGTCATAAACGGCGGCTACGCGCAGTTCTTACTTTCACTTTCCTATCATATCAGCGACAACAAAGCCAACGACCAACAAACAACTAGACAGCGACATCGTGGTTCCTGGAACATTAGAAACGCTTCATATTTTTCTTCTACAGATTTGTCGGTTTTTGTTAAATTGTATTTGGAGCGGCACAGACGAACACAGACTCAAACGCATTCAGAACCCAGAAACCCTTTTCCAACTGCTGTGCACCGTCAGAGTTTGACAGTGAAGTTCTACTTCCGCAGCGGGAGATGGTGAGGGATTTTTTCGAAGATTTTCGAAAATTAACACTGGTTGATGTTCATAGGTGCGGTAGGAATTGCATATTGTCAATATGAAACTAAATTTAAGGTTATTTAAAGTGGATCAAAAAGAAGCTCATGGGGTTAAACAAAGGTCATTTTCATCTTCTAACTGAACTAATGCATACAATATTTGGAATGAATATCTATGCCATTTAGAAAGATTATCAATGGCAACTATATAATGTTTAATTCTCCACCCAACGATGAACACCAGTATACAATGATTGCTCTTTTATGATTAAATCAATGCTTTGCAAAAACTTTTACAACAAGTTGCGATTTCGTTTACTTCAAGAAAATTTTAATAAATATAAAAATGTACGTATATCTAAAAATTTAAATACTGGGGGCTGAATGACATATTGGGATGCTATCAACAAAATTTGTATTCCAGCCGCATTTCGATAGCATCGTTCAAATACTTATGCCAGAGCATTCGTTTAATTCAACAAATCAATGCGAAGGCAATGTTAGTTAAAGAAAAACATTTCCTTTGCGTGCTAATCTACCGAAAATGGAAAATATTAATGAGAAAAAGTTTGTCGTCGCTTCAAGAGCTTTTATATCATTTCCATATCCATTTCCATAGATACACACAAGCACACACTCAATGAAGTAAGTCAGTCTATCTAGCCCGTTATGAAAACGGTTCTCTGCTTCTTCTTGGGTTGCCTCATTATGAAAATGAAGCAATTTTGGCAGCCAGACACAGACGCGAAACTACTAAGTGCCTGGAGTCTGGAACTAGAGCAGGGGCCTTATTAGTCAGTCAGCAGACAGACGACAGACAGAAGTGGACACAACTATGTTTGACTAGTTATGTATTAGCACAGAATATATGTACATAAATATAAATACAATATTCCCTGATATTAGTTATTGGAGCACGTAAAAAGTGTTCTTGCACGGCCTGAGAAATGCTTAGCTAAAATTTATGCACACGACCATACTCCATTGGGAAATGCGCGGCCAGTAAATTGTTGAGTTTCGTTTCTGGTAATGTAATAATAGTGAGGAAAATAGCATACCGAAAAATACATACTCTTTTATTAATATTACATAGCATTGCAATTCAATATACATTTTTATCATTTCAACACTTGTTAGAGTATAGAACATTTTTGAACAGGAATAAATTTACAGACAGAAGGTTTTTATTAAAACCTGATATGGTGGTGTAAAATATATATATATATTATTAAGACTAGTTGAAAATGTGGCGAAAAAGATACATACTCACGTACATATAAGTAAGAGAACTTTAGTAAAGAGTCCCGACTAGAAGACACTCTGTACAAAAACTAATACAAGATGATGATGAAATGAGCTTCTAGTATAGTAATATAAAATATATACTAAGATAGTTAATCGCATCCAATTTAAGCAAATGAAACTAACACAACTTCATGATACCCTTTTTGCAAAATTTGAAAAGGGCATTGTTTTGATGACGTCGTTGTATAACAATGGAGTGGGATGTATACATATGTATATATGTATATGGATGGATGGATGAATGCCTTTGAAGCGTCGTGCCTCTCAATGGGTTGCTCGCATTTGTTGTGCGGGTGAATGTCGGGTGGTTAGGTGGATAAACAAAAAAAATAAGAGAACACACACAACAAAAATATAGACAAACAAACGAGCACTCGACAAGAAAGGCGACGGCTACTGTGGGTGGACACATGAATTGGAGGGGGTGATGGGAGGCATCTTCGAAAGGCCAAAGGGCCACCACACAACCCATAAAAGCATGTTCGAGAAAGAGTGTGTGTGTGTAGGGGTTGGGGGATGGGGTGCGACAAGTGTGTGTTGCCGGCGACATAATCGAGTAAGCGGCAAGTACTGAAGCGCACGGGAAGTGAGGAGGCATAAGGTATAATGTGTGTGTGTGTTGTGGGACACACAACTGGACCCAATGGGATATGAATGCATCAGCGACGCACACTCTAACCACATTTTTGCCATATCGCTGGAGTGCCACTCTGGAAAAGCAACTATAAATTGATGCTCCATACATTTATGGTATAAACAATATTTTTGCTTTTCGCAAACAAGAAAGCGCACTTTTAAGCCAAAGAGCGCGCCTCAATGTTTGTGAAAAATTTAAATAAAATGATATGCGTAAAATTATAATGAGGAGCGTGTTCCGGCATAATTCGAATCGGGTCTTCTTCCTCTCTCTGCATATTTAAATAAACTGGCGACCATGCGAGATAATTGAATGAAAAGGGCTTAGGCCTAGTTGAGCGTTTTTAGTATCCATCGAGTATCACAATTTGTTTCCTGTACAATCGTCTGTAAAAAATGTCTCACATTCAAATCAAGTTGACCATGTGCGGGTTAAATTGCTTGTGTCTATTTTCACATTTATTATTTGACGTTATTTTTACTTGTGGGGAATGAAACTAAAGCTGCAGACTATTAAATACCATTGCAAAAACATACAAAACATATTGCAGCTTCTGTTATTAAGCTTTCATATTTGTATAATATATCAATTACTTTATTATAATCCATTTGGAATTTATTAATAATTTACATCAATAAAGGTTATTGAGTTAAATAAAATGTTTAATTAATTGTCTTGGTTTCCATTCGATTTCAGGTGGATTATTATTTTTTACAGAGACCCCCCGAAGAGACAGGACTTTATTACACGACAGCTGTTGCAGAGGTGAGTCAATCCCATATATGTAAATATGTATGTAGAGAAAATAAAACAATAAATGGCAACGGGCGAACTATCAATTTGAGCTGTGTCGCAGGTGCATCTAGCAGATGAGGATAAGAAAACGAAAAAAGAAAAGAAAAAAACCAGATCTCAGCTAGGCGCAAACAATTTTCTTATGATGCTTGCCATTTTTATTTGTGCCAACATGATTTTTGCTAAATTGCAATCGGAGGCAAGGCAATCGCAATGCGTGCGGCATATGAAATAGTTGGCCTCTGTGTTTTTGTACCTTTTGCCATTTATTTTTCACATTCATACAAATGCCGACTCAATATGGCGAAAAAGGCAAAAGTTGATCAAATAAATGGCGAAATTTCCATATTGGGGCGATAAGCACAGAAACGTGTATCCAACCGTATGTTGTTCAGCTCAAAGATTTCCATCAATCTATCCATCCACAGAGCAACCCAAGTAACAAGTTGTGCGAATCTCCAACTTAGGGTGGGTTCCTGCTGTCGATGCCATTAGGGCAGAGGGGTTACGTGGGTTGAGGATAACTATGGCGGCAGGTACAACCCCCATCGCTTAGCTAAGTAAATGGGTTGGCTGTCGAACGTGACTCGCAGCGCCTTTGGTTCGTTCTTCAATAACGTGAGCTTTTATGCCCCTACTCCAGGTAAGAGTTAACTCAATGCGAATAGGACAATGGAATCAGTTCGGTGCTAAGCAAACAAAATGCAAGACTTCCTTCTAGTTTCCATTTGGACCCATTGTACTTTGCCATTTCGATTAGATGTGCAGCCAAAGCTCGTCACGATTTCTGTGCTGTGCAACTAATGAAGAATATATTGTAGTACATGTTGGATGTGTGTAATTACATGTGGTTACGTAATATAAACGTTCTTTCTGGTCGACCCCGCTCATTGCTATTGGCATTACAAATGCCATTGTCACTCTGCTCCCAGCTCCAGCTCCAGCTTCGGTTTTTCGTTTGCCGAATCAATGGCCAAAGAAGACAGCCCTAGAAATTTAATAAGCACGCAAGTACACGGAAGTAAATTATCCCGTCAGTCAATTATGTGTGCTCCCCTTGCGCCCCCTCTCTGCCCCAACGTCTCAACGTCTTTAGAAGCCACACACAAATAAATACCTCGTTTATTTGCTTGCCTGGGCTTGCGTGTTTTGTTGGTTCTTGGTTGTCATGAAGCATTTCCTTCCACACCCGTTTCAATTGGTTGCTTTATTTGAGGCAGAAATTTGCCAGTGTTTTTGCTTTTAATTAAACGTTTGCAGGTTTCCCCTTCGTCGGTGATAAATACAGCCACAGTTTGTATGCTTCTCTTTGCATATTGTTACCTCTTTGAGGTAAATATCAATTAAGTTAAGCAAACTGAAGTGGGCTTAGTTTTCAACTTCAAATAGAAGGTATTTCAAATTAAAATTGCAAGCACTTTATTTACTTACCACATTTATGTGTAGATTCTTTGCATGTGTAAATTCCTGAATGCAGAAAATTTAAATAAGGAATACTAGATTTGTCAGGTCTAATTTTGTTTCTGAATTCTATATGTGGTTTTCATTACATTATCGTATATACATATAACTGTATTTTGTTGCTTTCAATTTCAGTTCAAAGGCATTTAAACTTATTTAAACTAGTTTTTGTTTACGATTTCTGAATGGTTTTTGTTTACTCAAACCGAAAACATCTCAATTCACGATATGCTGCGAACATTTTTTTAAACTGGTACAAACATATGTACATACTTTGTGTATACACACATTATAAAGCAAAAAAGGTGTTTTCTGACTTTCTATATGGAAATACAAACATCAGTTAACTAAAAAAAGCATATCTTAAACTTAATCAATATTTTTCTATTTAAAGACAAGTACTTTAATATCCTTTACTATTCCTATTATTTTAAGCCCATTGCTTGGTTGAACTTTCTGTCAAGGTCACCATCAAGCGTTTTAATTAATAACATTACTGAATACTTATACAAAGTTAGCATTTGAAAAAATAGTAGTTTACATTACATTAGTTAATATATTCTGCCAATTTTTTGTTTTAAAACTAAGTGCGAGTGTTATTGAGCTGTGAGCAATTTAGTAAAAACTAACATTAACATTTAATTATTTTTTTGTAAGGCAGGATATTGAAATGAAGTCGCAAGCAGGTAAAAGGGTTACAAGTCCCTAAACTAGATGTTGTATTTTGTCTGTTTTCCTTATTGGTTTAATTTAAAATTTTAATTGCCAACAAGAAATGCCAATTGCAATGCGGAATTGAATTAATTTGCATGAACCGAGTGGACCCCCTCGGGAGTACACTTAGAGCGGCCCAATTAAATTAGAGATGCGCAATTAGGAGCCCAGCGAATATCATCAAAGACAGAGGTTAGACGGACAAGGGTTGCCCCCTGAGCTTAAGTTCATTAAGCTACAGAAGGTGTTGCCCCTTCCCTGTTTCCACTTCATTTGCATGCTTAAAGTCCGAGCTGGGAGATACAAACAAAAATGTGCCAGCTATTCTTACTGACTCGTTCAATATTTGATTTATTTGTCTAAACCCAATATTATTATTAACAACAGTAGGCCTAGACGGTTAATATCGTTGAAAAAAACATTTGTTAGCTAGAAACGTGAGAAAAGAAATTTCTTACGCAATATTAGGCATCAACGTCCACTGTACCTTGTTAAGGCATCTCTCAATACATACAATATGTACTATGTGCATCCTTCTCACCCGCACTGTTGGTGTGAGGGAGAGCACAGCACTTGCGCGCAAAGCGTCGGCCATTGAAAAAGGCTACCAAGAGGCCATTACCCCGCCCTTGATACACAGTTGTACAAGCTGCCCAGGGCACAACGAGCCCAGACCAGTCCAACCCAACCCAACCCAAACCGAGGCAGCAAATTATCGCATCGTACCAGTGTGGAGGGAAAATGTTTGGACCAAGGCAAAAATGTGAATGGACATACAAGGCTCAAAAATCTGTTCATGATTCTTGTTATTGTAGAAATTCTCTCTTGTGTTATTTAATTTATATTGTAGGCCAACAATATTGCGGCCGCATAAAAGTAAAACGAAATTTTGGTTTATATGCGAGTGTGTGTGTATGTTCGTTCCTGTGTGTATATGTATGTATCTAGCAGCAGCCACAGCAACGTTTTGGGTAGGAAAAATGTATTTACGTTTTTAATGCACACACTAAACAAACAAGAGAAAAAAAAACTATTTTTGTTCTTTTATTTTTAGGTGGGCAAAAACTTAAAATTGAATCTATTTAATAGGCTTTTTTTCATTTCATCTTGAATAATACAAAAGTGCTTGCAAACAAAATAAATAAAAACAAGTAACGTTGCAGTCGGCGCAACCGACTGCGAAATACTTGATACCAGTAATGAACGGCTTATAAGGGGGAATGCGGGCGAAGGGAGTGGGCCATGTGGTAAACATCGCCGCTATCATGTTACCAAATTTGGTGACTTTTCCTCAAAGCTGTGGAAGATAACTTAACTTCAAATGTAAGGTGGGCGGCAGAGGTGGGCGCTGCATCAAATTTTGAATCAAATGTTTTTAGTGTCACTAGCTATCTGCCTACAGTTTGGTGGTCTAGCTCAAAACTGTTAGAGTATAGCCGATTCCGATTTTATAAGGCGTGTGGCTTAGGTGGGCGTGGCATCCAAATTTTGATGACATCTTTGGTAGATGCTGCCTTCTATCTTTCTACCATTTACGGGCTCTAGCTTAAAACTATAAGAGATATCGAAATTTCCGATTTTAAATAGTTGGCGGAGAGGTGGTGCTTTTTTGGTGCAGACCTTTTGTAGATGTCACCATATATCCTCCTACCAAATTCGGTGACTCTAGCTCGAAAATGTGAAAACTATAGGCGTTTCCAATCTCAAGTAGAAGGGGGTTGGGATCGGAATAATGGGGCGTGGCATCCAAAACGTCAATATTATTATAAAAATGTGAAAACTATAGGCGTTTCCAATTTATTGGTGAAAGGGGGATGGGGCGGAATCAGAATTGATGCATATTTTGGGGAAGTAATATTATTTGACACAAAATTGTGTCTAGCCAAAATGTGAAACTATAGGCCAATTTCATGAGGGGGGGGAGGGGCGTGGCATCCAAAATTTTGATGCATGTTTTTGGGAACGTAATTATCTTGACAAAATTTGGTGGCTATAGCCCAAAAATGTGAAACTATAGGCGTTTCCATTTCATGGAGAGGGGGGTGGGGGCGGAATCGGGGACGTGGCATCCAAAATTTTGATGATTTTTTGGGGAACTATATCTATCTTGAAACAAATTTGTGCCTCTAGCCCAAAAATGTGAAACTATGGCGTTTAAATTTCTGGGAAGGGGGATGGGGGCGGAATCGGGGCCTGGCATCAAAATGTTGATGCATATTTTTGGGGAACGTCATATCTATCTTGACACAAATTTGATGGCTCTAGCCCAAAATGTGAAAACTATAGGCGTTTCCATTTCATGGGAAGGGGGATGGGGGCGGAATCGGGGCGTGGCATCAAAATTTATATGCTGTTTTGGGACGTCAATATCCTTTGAACAAAATTTTGTGGTTATAGAAAAAATGAAACTTGCGTTTCATGGAGAAGGTGGGAGGGGGGGGGAACAGGGGGAAATTTATGTTTTTTGGGGAACTTCTTGTATCTTGACAAAAATTTTTTTTCTAAAAAAAAAAACTATGGCCTTTTTTGGGGGGGAGGGGGGGGGGGTTTTTTAATTTGGATTTTGATTTCCCGCCTGTGGCGTGCAACCATCTTGGCACTTTATCTATACCGTCTATAGATAAACATAATTGCAAAGTTTCAATTTCTTTACGAAAAATTTGCGTTCATACGGGCGGAAGAGGGGACGGTCAGACGGACAGACGGAAAGACAAAACTTTAGGACGTATCAACATATAAAAATGAATGATGACCCTAAAAATTTTACAATTTGGCTAGATAAAAAGACAAAACTTTAGAGTTCAACATAAAAAATGAATGATGACCCTTGTTAAGAGTCCAATTAAGTTGCAACACTAAATGACTCCCAAAGAGGGGTGATAAAAGTGCATTGAACTCGTCTTTGCAAACAATTCTGGAAAGAAGCAGAATAAGATGCATCCAGTTGGCAGGGGAATGGCCAATTTCGGACTAAGCCAACTTGGCGTTGGTTATTGCCAAAACTTGGTGGCTCCGCAAGGGCCGCGTTATATTATTTTTAAAAATTTATATCAAGAATTTCTATTTGCGGGTAGAATACGAAAATTATTCACCAGCACATTCCACAGCTTGAGTTTTGCATGGCTTAGAGAGCAACATGAGCTATGGGGAGCAATCGTAGGTTTTATCATGGTATATTTTGGCCAAATGTTGGCCGTTTGCCAAGCTGCAACTGCAAACTACTACAGACGGCTGGGACAGATGTATGTACATGGCAGCCAAGATGATTCTTATACCCAGTACCTATTAAATATTGATACGAAAGAAATGATGTTGCTGTGCAAATGTAATTAGCAGAAAATTTTAACACAAAAACATTTTTAAGTAATCAGCAGGCTCAGTGTTTTTTTGTGTACATATATATCTGTGCGTAATGTGAAACACTAGACTTACAGGGTATCTCATAGTATGGTACCTTCAATGAAAGCTCTCTAACTTCTCTTATTTCTTTAGCATTTTGTTTTTTTACAATTCGTAGTCAAGTATAACGGATAAAAAAGTTAAGCTAGTCATGAACAAGATTGAACAGTGGATGAAGATTGATTAAAAACAAAGTCAAATATTTGGCTTTCACGACTGGTACGAATCATTTAAATTGTTAATTATTATGTGCTTTTATAAGTGATTACTCTGACTACACTTATAAAATTAGCAAAAGAATCTGCAAGTTATTTATTTTTTGATTGAAGCTTTAATTTATTGAAATATTTTAAATTTGAATACCCAAAAAATCCTATTTATGTACATATGTTTATACAATATTTGGTTTGCAAGTATTTAGTCTGGATATTTTTATTTTTTTGACTAATCCGTTATCAAATTCAATGGGATTCCTACAATCCATTTTATTTGGGTTGATCAAAATCATTTTTGTTTATCATTTGATTAAGATAAATTCATTTTTCATATTAAGAACGTAAAACTTTTAATATACAGAAGTTTAGAGAAAAAAAAATTGTTTATAAATTTTTACATTATCATTTTCTATTTTAAGAATGTTCATTGGGACTAAACTGTATTTCTTTCGCGTTGTATGACAACTAGTTGTGAAAAGATATATAATCCATAGTTTTAGTTTGTTGTCCCATTATGATCTATGGCCACCATGAAGCCAATTTGCTGCGGTTCATCAATATGCTACACCATACACATCCACGTCCACGTCCACGCCACGTTCACGTCCTCGACCACATCTATGTACATCCATCTGTCTAACCAACTAAATGGCCAACCAGCGAAAGCCAGTAGGAGTAAGCCGGCTGAAGGCGCCTGCTGTCGGAGGTTCAGCTCCATCCGCTTGGTTTTGGCATAGACGACAGCAAATTGAGGGCAAAGACGGCAAACAGATTAAGTGGCTACAAACATTCGTACAAACAGACATCGTAGTCTCTGGATACTCTCCAGTTTGCTGCTGCTGTTGAAAAGAAAAAAAAATATATAAAAATATGTGCACAAATTTAAAGAAACTCAATTCGAAGTTGGTTCGTGTTCATTGGTGCACCGGCTGCTTTGGCTCTGCTCCAGCTCTGCTCCGTTCTGTGATTTGTGAGCTCAATTATCGTAGATTTTCTTGTCTTGTTCTTGCCGTAGACGTTGCTGCTTTTTACTTCCATTTCCATTTGGCTCTTTTCTCTTTTTTTGTGGTTGTCACTTTGTTGTTATTTATTCAGCGCCATGGCCCTCCACCCGCCCATCGTCAATTGAGACTGTGCCAGGTTCGGGTCTGAGTCAGGGACTTCTACCATTAATGAGTTCGTTTGCGTAAAGCTCTTTCTCTCTCTCTCTGTCTGTCTGTTTGTCTTCCACATCGATCTGGCGTTCTTCGCATTTGGACGCTAATGAGTGCATGACATCCAATAAATTTAGTTCGCAGGGCTTTGCTTTTTATCGCGCCACTTGCATAATTCACTCGCTCCAGGGTGCCAGCTGGGGCTGGGGCTCTGACTAAAGACGCAAAGACGAGAAGATTCGGGGTTATGGAGGTCAATAGAAATTTATGGGTCGCATTGTTAACACCACTGATTACAAATTGCTTATGTCACCTAGAAGCTGCACAGTTCTCTCTCCTTCAAGGACAAGAGCCCAAAGGCTATGTCTGATTGGTGGCTTAAACAAATTCGCCTCCTTTGATTGTACCTATTGGTGACACTTTTAATGAGTGCTTGTTAGGTTAAGGTGGTTTTTATTTTATATAAAACAGACGTTGCCTTCAAGATGCCGCGTTTGTATGCTACGTAAAAATCTGTTACATAATTGTGTTATTGTTTATTTAAATAAAGAAAACAAAAGTTTTCAGCTCTTAACTTGTCATAAATAACTCGTTGATTGTTACTTGTAATTTGCAAATAAATCTATTGATTATTGACTCATCTATTATAAACTCATCTTTTATCCTCGCTTTTCACAAAACATTTTATTGTCTCTGGCAAAATGTGTATTTATGCAAAATGTTATTGCCGTATTGGCCAGATTACTGGCTAAGATATTATCAGATATATTTTGTTCCTCGCAACGTTTCGTACAGCGACCGATAAAATGATGTCACAGATTCGGAACTGCAGCTAAATTGCAACATTTTTTTAAAAAGCTGTTGAAAAAAAACCGTTTATTTCTTGTCACATTTAAAAACGTTGGGTGCATTCACAAGGAACCTTTAATTCAGCAGCATTTAACGTGACCGCTCCTGATTTTATAAACGGAAAAAAGTGGGCGTATTTACTGAAGCTTGAGCTGCATTTATTGAAATTCCTTTAAAAAATATATATAAAAAAAACAATGTTATTGTTGTAATCAATAATATACAAAGAGTTTGAAAACAGGGAGATTATTTTGGATGATAATTGCGGGCTGCAGTGGATACGTTTTTCAATCAAAACTCCTTAGGTGAGTTCTCCGTTTCTAAGCATTAATCAGCTGTAAATCGCTTCGAAACTTCCTGGTGAACGCACCCATTGTGTATTGCTACTCTTAAAATGTTACTGATAAATATGAATATCCACAGTCATGATATTCATATTTATTAGTAAAATGTATTACTGGTTAAAATATCGTCGTTCTTCGATCTTAGCACGTTCAATTCCAAAATATTAAAACTAATTGAAATTTTTGTGTGAGAGTGTATGGTACAGGGTATCTCAAAGCCTAGAACTCTAGACCCGACACGAAGATCTTCATTGACATTAGACAAGATTGTCCAAGGTAACTCCAACCAGATATCATTCTATTTGGAATTATTTATCTTGCATAACTCTAGAAAAACCTAGCGGCTAAATTCTGAAACTCAGCCACTATCCACTTATGTATGTGTGTGTGTGTGTGTTTGTGAGCGCTGGCATCCTTCAACTTCAATGGCCGCTCTAGAGTCCCATGAGTATGAAGTAGATAAAGATGGTACAATAAGTGCTTTAAAAAGCGCCGCTAGAGGTCGCTGTTGCGGCACCGCCAATTAAGTTTATCTAGCCGTGTCGGCCATGTTGAATTTATCTGACACACGAATGTATCTGCCAGATAAGCAGCTCGTAGTGCGTTCCTTTCTCGCACATGCGCTCGACTCGCTTCAGCCGCAGGCGTGGCACAAAAACTCACCCGGCCAGCCAGTCTGCGCCGACTTCACGACGTCAGCAGCGACAGCGACGTTCACTAACATTGCCATACAACACACACACTTGAGCAGCGCTCACCAATACAGGCACACACAGAAGCGAAAACCAGCTCTCTGTCCACCCTTGCGTCCCGTTCCGTTCGTAGCACCCGCGGCCATTGACCAAGGCGCGTGACTTCCATTATTTGTGGCTCCGTTGCCATGGAAGAAGCTCATCGCAATGACTCGAGAGCGGGAAACGAAAACGGACACAAACACGGACACGGACACGGAAAGGCACAAATGCAGCATTTGCAACTGAATCGACTAACGATTAACTGTTCCAAGTCACAGATTGCAGCTAAATATTCTTGACATTAGCATAAATGTATTTTTATAGTGCCCCTGCAACAAACAGCTTGCACTTTGCGAGCGTTTACTGTAATGCAAACAATAGTTTATCTAATATTTTCTACTTATGTTGTTGGTATATAACCTAGCTAACAAACTTCAATGTATCAAAAATACTTTTTTTTTGCCGTCGGCTTTTTCACTACCTTAAATTTGAATTCTCAAACTACAGAGGCAAACCCAGAAACCTAATGGATAATTGATGGGCGCTAATTGTAACTTGTGGGGTCTTTGGAACTTTGGCCTTCATTTGCAATTCATTAATTTGAATTGAAGACGAGCTGATTGCTACGGAACATTGCCTCAATTAGGAAACGTCGCGATGTTTAATGAATTGCCTTAACAAAGCGATTTATTGATTTTTTTCCACTGTGACAGACAATAAACAACTTCATTTAAATGTATATTATTTTTAAATTTTTCTGTCCACCATTTTTAGCAATATTTTCAATGGCAAGTCTGAAGATATGGGCAACTTCTTTTGTCCGTCGCATTTAAGATAAACACAACTTAATTTGCATAACTGGAATGCAGAAATTATTTTAATTTAAGCATTGCATAAAACTCACATTTTATATGCATGAGTTTTTCCCATTACTCAACAGAGTTGCTTTTGTACTCATTCTAGTACAACTACATGCTAGTAGTAGGGATTGAATGTGCCTTTTGCAAGCCCTGTGGCCCAAGATTAATATTTTAGTCACGTTAATTCACTGACGTTGCGTTCGGGAATAAAGTTCTTAACTTATTTTGTGTTCATAATGCACGCAAATTTATTGGAAAGCCAACGATATCCGACTGAGCAGCTGCCCAGGTTTCTTGGCATCCAGGTAAAGACCATTAACTGTTAGATTTATACTGATGCCATCGACTCGCTGCCAACAGACCGCAACGGAATGTCCGCTTATTTATGAACGCCATATTCCGGATCCTGAAAATGGTCCCTACATACGGGAGAGCGTGAGATTAACGGCCATCTTAACCGAAGTTTTGTTCCATCTGCCACACACACGGCGATCAGAACAGAAACGGAAGCAATTAAGCGGCAAAAGTTTGTGTCAAAGGCAAAGAAGGTGGCTAAATTTCATTAGACGCAAGACAAAATTGTCACTGACAACGGGAAAAATGTGTTGAGGCCATAAAATGTTTTGGCAAAAGTGTTGTGGCCAAAATGAAAAAGAAAACTTGTTTCAGTATAGCTTTAAGGCATGCTTGTTCTGGCCTTGTTTGTTCAATTTCCATGCCATTAACCGTTTACCTACTACCAATTTGTATTTTTGGCCTAGTCAACAAGCGACAATAAACAAAATATGAAAGTAAACATGACAATGCTGATGCGGAATATAATCATTTTCGTTATTTTGGGTATTTTATTTTGTTTGTTTGCTTCCATTTCGTGTGCACATCTAGGTGTGGTCCACCTCCCAGGTTCACCTTCTGTGCGCCATGTGACGTGCCTCTTGCATGCGGCACGTTTGGTGTGGCAGCTAGAACCGACTGTACGCCATCAAGAAGCCAGGAATTTAAATTCTTATTATTATAGTTAGCCACCTCACCTTAGCTGCAACACTGCAAGAATAAAGTCGACTACGAGATACTCTTGAGTATATCATAGAAACTCATTTTCTTTTGTATGGAATTTTCCTGAGTGTATTTGTTTAAAGGACATCAGCATCAACACTTTTAGCAAGTTCTAAACTGAAAAAAGAATCGTCGGGATGGACAAAGCCCCCGTAAAGTGAAACGGAGCTGTTCTTCCGCGTCGTTGCCTTACGTAGAAATAAACCAAATGTGAAAGGCAGAGGGTAGAATGGCGCTCTGTTCTGTTCTGTTCTGTTCTGTTCTGCAGCACCTTAGATGGCTCGTTGCAACTGCTGTGCCAATAATGGAAAAGAAAACGTTTTGCCTCGCTCCAGACAGCCCCCCTCTCCGCAACAATCGCTTAGGTGGACACCTACGCTGCTGGGCCACGTCCATGGGGAGAAGAAGAAGATGCTGAGAGCCAACAGCCGGCAGCCAATTCGCCGAGTGACTGCCACTTGAAACAGATTTACTTTTGGCAACTTATGGCCCTGCCTGCCTGGTAAGCTTTATGTGCAGCTCCAGCTCTAGTTCTGTAGCTAGCTGGGGAATGCGGCAATCGACATGTTTGGTGCTGGCAGAAGTTTTCTCATTTTGGCAAGATGCTCGCTCGTAACGAAAATTGTCGACTTTGCCAAGCGCCGCTGGGACACATACTACAAAAAAACAAACAACAAAAGCGAATGAACAACAAGCAGGAGAAACAAATGCGATGAGAAAATTGGAAGCGCATGCACTGGCGACATTTCTCATTAAAAGTTTCGCTGTTTGTTGTCCCCAACAAGCATCCTTATCAGCAGACAAAAGCCATCTTAATAATAGACCCAAAGAGTGGCGCAGAATGCAAAATTAGATGTTATCCCTCCGCCACACAGCAGCAAAGTGTGATTATGCTATCAGGTGTGAATGAACTTTGATATTCTAAACTAATGTCAATTTATATAAATTCTTTTCGTTCAATACATCTCACGTTATTTATAGTTAAGCTCCAACAAGTTGTGAAATGAATATTGATATGTATATTACAATCACATGTGTGTTTCCATCTAATAAAACAAAAGTTGTAGGCTTCAATGTTTTCGAAAATATAGCGTCAGCAAAAATATTTCATCGTGTGATTTATCACTTTTTCGATTTCAAAACCTAGTCACAAAATGTGTAATGGCTTGAAGGTGAGTCTGTTCTTAACAAACAAGTTGGTAGGCATTATATCCATCTCGATAAAACTTGTGCAACAACCATATGTTTTTCAGTACATTGTGAGAATGTGAGGGCAATTAATTCAAACATTTAAATTGATCGATAGATTTTATCTTGCATTCAAAACTTGTTTCTAAACTCACCAAACTTGGAAGGTAGATCAATATATTCAATATTTTGAATATACATTTACATAATATTATAGCTTCAAATACGTGCTAAAATTGGTAGTTGTTGTTTTATTTAACTTTGGGGCATTCGATTGTATTGATAAATATTTACCACAACATATGAACTTGTGAAATCGCATGTTTCTTGTGTTTTTTTTTTATTTTCATCCATTTTCTCAAGTGATTTATCGCAAGCGTTTTTTTAATGAATGTTGGATCCGATTTCATTTCATAAATCTTTCATAATCTATTAAACAGCTGGTGATGAACCTGCCACTTCTTAACTTATTTTCATCTTCCTTCATATTTTTCTGCCATCTTAAAATAAGAAATCTATTAATTATACCCCGAACCCATAAAATGGGTAAAAGGGGTATAATGTTTTAGTGCAAAAGTATGTAACAGGCAGTAGGAAGCAACTCCGACCCCATAAAGTATATATATTCTTGATTAGCATCAAAATCCGAGTCGATATAGCCATGTCCGTCTATCCGTCCGTCTGTCTGTATGTATGAACGCGTCGATTTTAGAGACTATAAGAGCTAGAGACTTCAGATTTTGCACATAAGCTCATCTAAGTCCTGGGCAGTACAAGTTTGTTTCCGATTTTCGATAACTATTTCCGTTTCCGATATAAACATGCGATCGATAACATAAAAATATCAAATATCAAAAATCTGAGAAACTTGATACAAAATAATGAAAATCTGCCAAAATTTCATCGAAATCGGTTGAGAAACATCAGAGATATCGAAGATTGAACCTTAGTCACAGATGCACACAGACAATTTCTGTAAGCGTTGTGTACAGGGTTCGGGGTATTTCCTAGTCGGGAAATCTCGACTAGAGCCTTTTTACTTGATTTTATTGTAAAGTTCTGTAAGCTTTAGTTTATATATCAGTTTCTAATCTTTATTACCCATATAAATTATTCACTAATTAGTTTAAAGACAAAATTTTAATTTAAAAATTATTATTTATGTATATTTCATAAATATATATCAAAATTTGGACGTATGTAACCTAAGAATTCTTTAAAAACAAAACATTTCCTTGTTCTTGGCTTGTATTAAACAACTAATTACATTGCCCTTGTCATTATGAACATCTTCTAATTGCAAAATGTTGCTAGAAAATATGGCATAATGTTTTGGGGGGTCGGGGAATATTTATGAGTTTCCAAGTCGTTGCAAAAACAGCAGACCTTGAAAGCAAATTAGGCACAACCTGCAAGCAATTATCGTTAGTTTTCCTCCATGTATCGCAAAGGGTTGACTTAGAGCAAAGGGCCTTGAGGGGAAGGTAGCAAGGCAATGTAATGGAAGGGTTGATTTTCATAAACTTATTCTTAGAGATGAGCTCAATGTCAATGCAGCAGCGTCTGTTTAACTGCGAATCGGCCATCATAAAGTAATGAAATGAGCACAACACCATTTAAGCCATAAAAAACTGAAAGGGCTAAGGACCAAAAACAGACAAATGCTGTGCCAAGGAGAGGTCATCGCGTAAAAGTGAAAACCGGACAAGGACAAAGACAGGGAAAGGAGAGAGTTACCTGAACACTACAACACCACTGTGTCTATACCAGTTTAAATCTACGCATTATGGTCGCACAGTGGGCCCATTGACTACTTGCGGCTAGCGAACGATCACCAAACTGAACCTACACACACATACATACAAGAGTCTCTCACATGTCCGGTTCTCAAAACTTTCTGTTTGGTCTGCCCTACTGCTCTGGCTCTTTACGATGCCGCTTTCCAGTTCGAGAGATGGTAGTAAAAAAGTGAGAGCCATTAAAAATTTTTACTGCTTCTCAAGGTCGTCTGCATGAATTTTATGTTGCTTTTTTTATAGCTCTAGTGACGACTGTCAACGTTAGATGGCAAACTTTCAGAACTCATCAACTGACCCAATTTACTCATGAGCTACACTAAAACACATTTGATGGATGCATTTGGAGGGTATTTTTGAGCCGATCAGAGTTGTTTAATTTCTTATCTCATGTGTTTAGTTACATTTTCAGTTTCTCAATCGAATACTCACACATTTATAAGCTGTTTCTGTACTGATTGAACAGTCTGAGCTTATTTGCCAATTTTTTGCACGCTTCGATAGCCGACACAAAAAAGAGAAAAACGAAGAAAAAGTGGCAAACATATTCAAGAAATACGACAAAAATGCTTAGTAGCAAGTGCTGAAACTAAATCCAATAACTACATAGTGAAACATTTATGAGCGCAAATTGAACACGTTCCAGCTTCTCCAGTCTCGAGTCTCGAATCTCTAGTTTGACCTGAACTCCTTCCTCCATTCAGCTGCAGTCCCAGTTTGATTCGGTCGAATTAAGTTCAATTGAACATAGTTTCTCGGGGGGCGCTGGGGGGAGTTGTGGAGCGGGCTGCAGTTAAGGTCTGCTCCCCCCTCTTACCTCGTAAAGCGGGGCCAACGCACTCGACAAGGGCTGCAACTAAAAGTATCCACACCTTCTTGTTAGAGTGAGTTGAGACCAACATAAGCATTTTGATTACAAGGATTTCAGTTTTCAGACGTTTGTTCAATTTACACAAAAATGAACATATAAAATCTCTTGTCGAGTAGGCCCGACGAGCAGTCACCCTGTTTCTATTATAGAAACCAACACAATGCAAAGAATCAAAAGCACGCTTGAGTAAATTTAAATCTTTAAATATATTTTTGTAATATATTTACAAACTGTCAAATTTTATGATTAAAATTCAAGATTCTATTGTTATTGATCAAATTTGTAAATCCAAAACTTTAACAATTATCGATGAGCTGAAACAAACTTTTATAAGAAATATCAATTTAATGTAACAAGAATGATTTGATGGAATATTCTTTATCCAAGATTCTCATAACTTGACCATTTATATAAATTTTTAAAAATGTTCTTTTAGTATAATTAAACTGAGCTTCACTCAAGAACACTTTTCGCGATTTTTGGAGTCTAGCTTCTGTTTTTTAAATACTTAAAGGGTATACATATATATAAATTATTTGAAGTACCCAGAAAAGGCAAAAAGGAATCGAAATGTAACAAATTCCTTGGCAAATTCAACTTGATGATGAAAAAGTTCTGCAATGGCTTCAAGCTTGGGGGGAAGTGGCTTTTGTAAAGGGTGGTGGGGTTGAGTATGCGTTTGGATTTGATAAGCTTGTGAATTTTAAATCTGGAAGCTTTCGAATATTCTTGCATAGAAGCCATTGAATCGAAAAATGTGTTCGGACCGCAAAATGCGATTTGCAATTTAAGTTGAAATGGAAAACAAACATAATTTCGAACTTCGTACCAAAAGGAAGAAATACTACTAAGAAATTTGTTAAGCTGAAAATAATTAGGGAATCATATTTAATATTAAGATATAACATTAAACGTTTTAAAATATTGGGTAAGTAATAAAATTCAGAAATAGATCGAATTTTACAGCAGGTTAATTACAAAATATTCTCTTTCGATTCTTTTCACCATTAATTCTGTTCCAAAACAAAATCATACTTAAATATTCGTATTTTTGCAGTTATAATTGATGATTGTTTATTGTACTATTCGTTTGTAAATAAGAACCAACCCCAAATCAAGAGAAATATGCAGCACGCAAGCTGCTAAAGAGAGCGCTCTCATTCTCTTTATGCCATATATGCCGGGGTACCGGCACAGGGTGACTCGGGTTAGCCAGCTGTTTCTGGTTTATTTTTGTCTGCTTTCGAAATAACTTAACGTAAACTTATTTATTCTTACTATTCAATGAAAATAATGACAAGTACTATTTATTTTAGCAAAAAGAATACATTTGCAATCGCAATCAACAATGCGCAATGTTGACAATCTGTATATTTGATAACCGATGAGTTTATTAGCCACCGAACACTGAGCAATTTAAGCCCCCGCATCTTTCAGTGATATTGGGATTGGCTCATAAATAAGCAGCACAACGAAAAAAATAAATATTCTCAGTGGCTGCGTGGCGTGCAACAAGCACTTAAATCCATTCTCATTCCCGATTATCGATGCTGATGATGATGACGATAATGTGGCACTCATGACGTCGTCGCTGATGCCACCGCGATTAGAACTTGCCGCATATTTTGTATGCAACCCAGATACTCAGATACTCAGGTCTTAGTTGAAAATGCTCCGGATTTAGCTCTTGCTGAAACTATGCAAAGACTTTTGTCGGTGTCACGAGCCAAAGTTATGGTTAAGTGCACTTTTTCTCTCGCTCGCCCTCCTCCGCCTCTTCCATTTTAAATGCAAATTTTGTGTAATGAACATCTCTCACAGTTGGTGGAGTTTAGCCCCCTTTTTTTTGTTTTAACCTAAAACTTGACTAATGTCATGCCCACCCCACCCACCTTAACTCCCCGCCGATGCGCTTCGCAAGCTTTGTGTGCAGAAAATTTGAATATCGTTTTGGCTTGTCGCGGTATGCTGTATATTTTGGCATCATCTGCCTGGCAACCACCCAAAATTCATTTGGGAATCATGGCCATTTACATGCACACGTACACTCTACACTCAGCATCTCTATGAGTGTGTGTGTGTGTGTATGTGTGTGTTTTTGGTGGTGGATACTGTTGCAACCACCACCATCATCCCGACCCGACCTGAGCCACTAATACAACTACAACTCCAGCTCGACACGTTGGTGTCGCCGTTATTTGCACTTTGCCCTATGCATCCATTCATCCATCTACCTAGAAAACTCTTTCTCCCTCGCCCCTCGCCACCATCGAAGCGTCTTGCTGCGCCATTTGTTCAAATTTGAAGCGTTGCCTGTGGAGCTGACTCCGGGCTAAAACACAACGTCTCGTCTATGCGTCTGTTATTAATTTTCGCACAACTCCAGAGCCAGAGCCCCATTTCACCTTTCATCTCTCACATCCTCCTGGCTCCGTTTAGTTTCGGAGCAGTTAAGCGTCAATTGCGTCTTTGGGTTTTGTCTTTGTTTTGCTTTGCTTTGGTTTGGTTTCATTTGGTTTGGGTTGTGTTTCATTAATTAACTGAAATGGTCTCGAAAAGCTTTGCACGTTACAACTGTGAATTATTTATATAAAATTTGTCTGGCTTTTCTTTTCTTTCTTTGAATCATTGTGGCGCATTCCGAATGTGTCTGCATGCTCGCAAATTTGTTGCCAATTTTTTTCATCTGGCTCTTGATTCATTGTAGCTTTTATTGTTTTCGGTCTGGTCAGAAGGTGAAATGAAGCACATTACTTTTAAACATTATTAACATTCTTTTTAAGTATGTGAGTTTGTGACGTCCCAACAAAGTAAAGTTTGGGCAGAAAAAAATAGTTAAAGTGAGATTTTAACAAACTATTTTCTTTCTCTAGAGACAGCACTGAAATTTCTTTAATTAAAACTTTCTGATAAAAGTTTCTGCAGCAGTCGAATAAATAGACAAACATAAATGTAAATCAGTTAAAGCGGTATAAACAAAGAAAATATGAATAGCATCTTGATGCTAATTACTTGCGTGACTTTTTCCCATTTCCGTAACGATATGTTTAAATTTTATATTCTTTAGTCACACATGGGTTTTTAATATGTTGCCATTTGAATAATAATTTTCAGTTAGTGGGGAAAACACAGAAAAGTCTTTTTTCTTTTAGCATTTATTTCAATAAATACTCCAGAGTTATTTTATCATTTTCGGCTTAAATAAAGAGGCTACAATCGTCGACTTACACTGTTCTTGTGGGCTTTTTCGTACAGACAACATACACAGATACTTACACCGAACATTTTTGGAGTAAGCCTGGCACGGATTTAAATCTGAGCCGTAACAAATTATTATTATTATTTTTTGTCTTATATTTTTTGCTACTAAAAATGTTTTCATTCATGCTTTTTTGTAACGTTGTCAGACGCAAGGGTGCTTTTTGAGTCTGCTTCAGGATGTGTTTGCATATCAAAATTATAATGGTTCTATTATCTGGGCGTGAAATTAAATGCAAAAGTAGTTTTTCATGTTAGAAATTGGACAAAAAAAAACTGCTAAAAATAACTGAATGAACAGAAAAAACATTAAAAAAAATGCAATTCCCAATTATTTAAACTAAAAAGGTTTTATCGTAAGTTTCAATTCGAAATAATAATCCAAAAACACATCAGTTTTGTTTAGTGCGCTTATGAAAATTACCAACAATCAGACAAAAACCATAACCGGGAGTGCAATTGAAGACGACAGCTTTTCCATAATGCCTGACTACTGTTGAAGAATGCTCCATGCACACACACGCACACACACACACACACACACACACACACATGTGTGCGACTCACAGACCAGCACGATAAAATAAAATACACCCTATCAATATAAAAGACAACAACAACAACAACAATGGATACCTCACTTGTGGTATGAATCACGTTTCAAGTCTCACTGGGGATCAGGATAAAAATTCCCGAACAAAACAAAAAATAACAAAAACGACTCAGCGAAGAGTCGAAAAAATACATGTAAGAAACATACAGAGAAAAAGTTTGTGTGTACAAATAATGCTGCCATTTTGGATAAAGAATGGAACTTAACAAAGCACACACCACCAACAACAACAATAACAAAAAAAAGAAAAGAAAACAAAACAAAAACAATCATGAACATTGCAAAGGTGGAATTCGAATCCGAGCCCAAATCGATTTAAACGTTCAGTGACTTGGACGTTCTCCCTCTCAGTCCCCCGCAGCCTTGTGACAAATATATCAGAGGCCCAAAATATACCACATATATATATACTGCATACCAGCAAAGAAAAAAAAATAACAAATAATACTATATCACAAAACGTAACATTCGAATTGAATTTAAATGAGTTTTGTGCTTGACTCTGTCGCAGACACGCACACAAAAGTCAGACCAAACAGAGGGCGGGCAAGAAGGATGGAAAAAACAAGAAAGAAAAACTATTTCTAGCACACACCGAACAGTATTTACCCTTGCAGAACATAGGCCATTGGCTCGTATATAAAATGAACAACTAAGTAAGTTAAGATCGGTTGTAACAACTTGTCTAATACATGTGGTATATTAGTTTTTATGATTGAGAGACGCCTTACATAATGGTCTAAATAATGTGTATGTTCTTTGTAAGGGTATTGAAACCGAACAAGTGCCATTTGAAAGGCGTGTGATAATACCGCCAAGATTGTGACGCAGACGAACCTCAAATTGGATCAAACTTTCAATTTGTTGCAACCGATATGGAAGGCAACAACAAATGCAGATACATTTGAACATGCATACAAAAAAGCTTGTGATTTACATCATTGTTTTAATTTCTTTAGACACGTAGCTGTTATTTTTTGACATAAGTTTAAAGACTAATCATAAAGTTGGTTACTAGATTTCAAGCTCGAATTGCTGATTTTCTTGTTTTAAACTATTTAGATCTAAAGATACTCAAACTTAGTTGGAATTTCTGGTTTGCAAGCACATATTTTCTAAACTTTATGTATCGTATTTGAGCAAATTTAACTTGGGTTGCCTTTGCCGTAGATCGCTTTAATTAAGTCCAATCAGAGCCAATAGAATTAATTACAAAATAAAGTCAGAGAATTTGGACGACGCAATTATATTTTTGTTCTGCTTCATAAACACAGCTCGGCGGCACACAGATACATTTCGTACTACATCTATTTATCCACATGGCTTCACGCATATCGAGGCGGCCACTGGAAGTAGGTCAAAGACATTATTACGGACGAACGTACGGACGAATGGAGAATCAGTGTGCGGGCAGACTGTTTGTTGTTGCTGCTTCACATTCGCCATGACACATCGCCCTGCGCATAACGAACAAGATACTTATAAATAGCATAACATTCCCTTGCTTCGAGGAGGCTGTAGTATGTGTGTGTGTGTGTGTGTGTGTGTGTGTGTGTGAGGCATCTCATTTGGCGACACGCAGGTCAACACGCATGTGACTTCATTTAACGAATATCCATATACAAATGGCAACATTCAAACTTCCTTATGATGGCTTGCTGGCTAAAACTATTTATTTGTTACAATCCTAGCGTCCCTGTCCCTCTTCCTGTCCTTGTCCCTTTGATGTGAGCAGCGTGTGCGAAAATCGTTTAACTATTTTTGTCAAGATTCTCTTATAAGTTCCAACAACGGAAGCCGATTTGCCTGAAGGGCCTCCATTGGGACTCATCCACAGCAACTGGGAGAAATACAAAGCATATATGTATGTATGCATATATATGGATAAAGTTTGTATGTATGTGGTACATACATAAATGTGTATCTTAAATAATAATATAGACAGAATATAAATGTTATTTGTTATTTTATTTAATAATTGAGCCCATTAGGTAAATGAAGTGTATTAAATACATGCAACAAGCAAGGGAAAGCATCTCTGATCTCTTTCCGATTTTAAAGCATGTGCTACGAAGTTCTGAGAGCTTTTGTTAGTTAGTTATTACCAATAAATAGGAATATATATTAAATCCGCATATGACTTTTCTAAAGGTATGTTATGTTTATTAAAAGAATTTCTAAGCCAACAAATATATTATTAAATAAACCACAGTTCACCAAAAGTAAAGTCATTTCTCAAAGAGGCTTAGCCATATCATATTTAGTCTATATATACAGCTGCGAACTTTAAAATATAACCACCAAGCTTATTTACCTTGCAGGCCAAAAAAAACATCTTATGTTTGAATTTTTTTAAATAACTATTTTTTATGAATAGCTGGATGTGTGCCCTGAACAAAAAGTATCTCTTTGTCCAGATATTCGTATCGATACATTGTTTATTATTTTTGTTGTTAAAAAAGTGCTAAAAATCATCGAAGGAAATAATAGAACCACTTATGCGTTCATCATAAAAATCTTTCTTTTTACCAAATCTACCTTTATAAAATGATGTGCTTAATTATTGGACGTAGATGTACTAACGAACAGTACACTCAAGTGGCCCAACGATACCAAGCACCTGGTTGTTAACGTGCGGACCCAAACAAAGGGCAACCAACCTCCCGCCCAACCGACCGAGGGGCACACCGCATAGCGTACGGTTACGTAATCCCGAACATATAGACAAATGACATAAGACTAGCTTTTTAAGAGAACCAATAGAAATGGCACTATCTATTATGTGGGATAAATCGATTATAGTTTGAACATAATATACGGAAAGGATTATGAATAGCATAGTTAGAGTAACAAGCTTTAAGAGCGATGGGTAAAAAATTTCTTGTTCTTCTGATAGGAACAGCAAAACTAATTTGGCTGATTAATTCAGAGGAATCAATTTCACCATTTATTAGTTTATGTAAAAAGACTACACCTAGCATTGTTCTGCGATCAGAAAGAGAAGGAAGATTTATTAGTAAAAGTCTACTGTGGTAGGAAGTAAAGTTAATGTTAGTGTCCCAATTAAGTCCCCTAAAGGCAAAGAGCAAAAATTGTTTTTGTACTGATTCTAATCTATCCTGGTGAATTCTGTATTTGGGATACCAGAATAGGACGTACCAAAGACGTATAAAGAGTTTTGGTTATGTAGGGATCGTCAAATTCTTTCGACCAGCGCTTAATGAACCCCATGGTACTTGAGGCTTACGTTTCGGGTCAAAAAGGATACCTAAATCGTCAACCCATTCGATGCCAAAGTTCATCGACTGGGTAGGTTTTCAATAAAAATAATACAAATTACTAAAAACAATTTAGATAAGTCGAATAAAAGTCGTCAACGATGTGTTTTGACCAAATTTTTTGTCAAAAAGTTGATCTGCGCAAGCAGTTGTGATCCTTTCAGGATTGCTACAAAGCTAAGAAATGTCCTAGCCATTATAGCGATAGCGCAAAATGTTGCTAATATCCCAGAGAACATTATTCAATAGCCAAAAGCCTTTGGAGAAGCCCAACTTTTATTTTCGACACGGTTCAATAAGTTACAAACCCAAGAAGTTGGAAATATTGGTATAAATTTGTGATCCGATCCATTGAGGGTTACTTTGTAGACAATATGCTTAAAGGATGGTATTGTTGGTAAAAAAAATAAGCTTAAGAGAGGTCCCAAAGTAATTTTCACTAAACATAACATCTTCAATATCATATGTCCACAAAATACCCCTCCATTGATTCAAACATTATATGTTTTTTTTTTTTTGGCCTATTAGTTAAAGAAGCTTTGTGGTTCCATTTTTAGGTTCGCAGCTGTATATATATCTACATATATATTTATGTCTAACTAATCAATCACTTATAAAAGTCCCAGACGCATTAATTCAAATCGTAAACAATAATCGCAAACTCTATTATGTTTATGCAAAATGTGTGACAAGACTTGGCGATAGTTTTAATAGGCAACGGAAGGAGGAGGAGGAGGGGAAGGAGGGCGTGATAGGTGAAGTGGTTAAAAGTGCGGTGGCAAACACCTACAATGAGCTAATGGCCGCATTTATTGCCAAATTGCTGTAATAAACAATTTGTTGAGCGTTCAATGAATTTTACTGCCGCCAGTAACAAGAATAACAAAGTCAGCCGCCGCCTAAAAGAGGGAGGAGGTAGAGAGGTGGAGAGGCAGCTGTGAGCCATAAAAATGTTTATGATGGATTATGCTCGCTGCCCCCGCCCCCGTTACCCCTCCCGAGCATTCTCGCTCTCATCCACTTGATGTGTGTTTTATGGCACACTTTCGATGTGGGACACGTTGAGGCAGGTTGTTGTTGGTCATTAAGGCTGACACGGCGCCACAGTCAAATTGACAATGTCAAGGTTAAAAGTGTAGCACACACACACACATAAAATGGCCATAAAGGTGTTCTTCGCAGATTGCCAGGCAATTGATTTCATTTCTGTTTCTGTCCGCGGGGCCAAAACTGAACACACGCACCAAAACGACTACGACTCGGGATATTAAAATTTTTACGGTCAACGCCAGACGCTCGCCAGACACAACACAGATAGAGAGGGAGGGAGGAAGGGAGAGGGGATGCCACATTCGATGGTAAAAATAAAGCATTATTATGGCAACCATTAAACGACGACCGGCGTTAAGTGCCGCCCAAGACGTTCCAGTTCGACGACGGAAGCTGTCGGAAGCTATAGACTCTCAACTGTTATAATGCTCAACTGGTCTGGCCGTGTCATATGACTTGGCTCAGTCAGTCGTAAAAATGAGAAGCGGGCGACTTAAACGCGACTGAAGTAATATAACACAACGCACCCCTCCATTCTTCATTCTCCTCTCCACCATCAACTTATTTACCTAATAGTAGAAGACGACTCTTTGCAGAGTCTTGTGGCTTCATTTTTATGAATGAAACTGCGTTGTTTTGCTTCTTTTTTTTTTTTTTTGTTGGTGTTTGTTGCTTTTTAGTGGCATTTTATTGGCCTTAGTGTCACATTATGAGCGGCAGCAAGTGCTCGACGTCAACAACAATGATAATGAGTGGAAAAGAAACAACAACGAATTTTAATGCTATGCCAAACTCTTTGAAAATGCAAATTCTTTTGTTTTATGACTGATCTGCGGCTATTACACTTACTAAGCATAGGCGACTCGAAGATACTCTGCACACTATGCCCATACATAGATTCAGGCACGTTTCTTATTAAATTAACGAAAAGAACCAGAGGTTTCTGAGTGTGTTTTCTTATTGCGTGAAGAATTTATTTTCGTTCAGAAAAACTGTTTAACTTTGAAGTTAAAATCCAAAAATTTACAAAAATTACAATATTACTACTTGAAATTCAATAGGCTTATATTACCAAAATTTTAAATTTATTTAGAAGAATAAAATGTTTTAAATTATTTGCTTTTTCATGTTTAGTATTTTAAATTTCGAATTATAACTGTGTAGTTTCTTTAATTTTAGTTAATCTGTTTTAACATGTAAAATTCGATTGTGACTAGTGCATTAATTTTAAAGTGTATAACTTGCACTAGGAATATTTGAATAAATAAATAAATATGGCCTAAAGTTATTTTGGGTAGCGACCGTACAAAGTGTACCGCAAGACAAAACTTCAACATATCTCAAATTCGTAGTTAGAAAAGTTGTCAAAAATTAACAAAATTATAAATTTTTTGTTCAAATGTCTGTCAAAAATTAAATTTTCAATATTTGTTTTCAAACTATGTACTTATTTTTAATTGTTGGGTAAGCCAATTAGATGATATAATGGAAACCACACCGTTCAAACAGAAAACTCTCTAAGCATAAAATAAATATGAAATTAACGTCATTATTTGAGGGACTCCAAAAAAATTAGACCTTAAAAATCGATTGCGGTTTCTTATTAAACATTTGTGATGCTCTTCCATCTTACCATGGCAAGTAAAAATAAATGTGACTTAGAGCAGCCATCGTACTCGTACTCGGACTAGTTGCCATACTGGCTGCCTGCCATGTTTGGCTTTGTTGCTGTTCTCATCTCCAGCTGCCTGTCGCTGCTGGCCGCGCTGGCGACTAATAATTTATGCGGAAACACGTTTGGAGCGGTCGCTTATCTGGCTGCCGCGGACAAACAAAAAGAAAGAACTATGCGGCTTGGGCTGTGGCTTATTAATTTGCATATTGGCTAGAGACTAGAGACTAGCGACAAGCGGCGGCTATGGCGTGGATATCAGGGGAATTTATATAAATATGAGTGATTTATTTGACAATTTTCGACAGCATTTATGCGGACGTGCTACGCATTCCCGATGAAGTTGTTTGGGAAGTCTCAGTATTAAATGAGCGCTCGTATTTGGATCTACCAAATGTTTTCTTCTATATAAAAGTTGAGCTTATCCTCTATTTGACGAAAGCTGCAAGCACTGTTGAAATATTCTTTGCAAATTTGCATTCCATGCTTGCAGCCAACTTTTAACTGCAATCGAGTAAAACCCCTTGCAAAATATACTAGAATAGATGAGGACGATGAAAACGGATAAGCAGCTGCACCCAAAATGACTTTGACGATTTTTGTTTTGCGCATGATTCCAATATTTTCATCTTGCAAGGGGGTTGAAACGAACCAAGCAACTGAACAACAACAGCACCAGATAAATATACTTTTGTGTGCGTGTGCGTGTGTGTGTGTGAGGCAGCCATGTTTGATTTGTGAGCGCTGCAGCCATCTCTTTGTTGTATAGCTGTTTCACTCTGGCACAGGCACCAACACATGCACAAGTCAGAGGCATGCTTGTGTGCGTGCTGTGGGCACACCCATGAGGCGCCCTCTGCCGGGCATACAACAAAGCAGTAAGTGCGTGCAAAGTGCGCTAGGGGGCGTAAGCAGCTATGGTTTGGGTATTGGCTAAATCAACTTGCTGCTGTTCATGTTAGGCATTTTTCTCAATCAATTTAACAACAAATTCTGAGCGAAATAAATGAAAGTGTAGATAAAAAAAAAAATTTACGGGAAATGTGTAATAATTACAAGAGAAAACACGAAAATATATTTTTTAAGTACTATTGTCAAGCAAATTCCCTAAAAATTATTTGCACATCGAACTCAATTTCGAAAAAGGAAATACAGAGCTTTTTCGGTTTGGGCGTCGCTTATGTACTCGAAGCTTTAATGTCATATATATGTATAAGGGTATATATGTATGTACATAATGGTAACAATAAGCGAGGAAACCTTGGTTATGTAAAACTCTTAGGGACTGGTCCTGGGCATGGACAAAGGAAAAGCAACATCCCTCGTGCTATGTCGGCAAGATAAAAATCAATACGTACATAAAGAATGGAACTGTATATATTTATTTTCATACATACACAATTTACAAACACCCACACACACACATCTAATGAACAAATTTATGCGTTTTGCAAAGGATTATTATGCTGCAGAAAATTTCATTAATTTAATTTAATATTGGCAATAAAACGGGCGAAACGAGCAAAATGAGCGCCAAGAGTCCCAATTTGCATACCAAGTGCGTTTAACTTGAAAGTGCTCGAAGCTAAAAAGAGCAAACAAAGCTTTAAATCAATTTAAATCCTTTTTCCTTATCCACTTGCCACACCCAGTTGATATAAATAGTACACACACAATCTCAAACAACAACTGCACAATAATAACGCTTCACATTCATTTCAACTCGCCTTTTTACGCTAATGGTCTTAACGCGATTTCTGCAGAAGGGGACAAAAAAAGTTACTTTAAAACTGCACTTTGCCTTATCTCTCTCGCACTCCGCAAAAGGAAAATTGGTTGCAATTTTTAAGTGTATTTTTGTAACTGACTCAGGCCATAAATTTGGAGCTTATTTGTTGCTTAATGGCAACAAATTAGCTAATTATACCTCTCATAAGCAATATCGCAAAATTTGACGATGCGCTTAAAGTGTTCAATAAATTGCTTTAATTTGTATTCCAGCGCACTTTAAATGTCGTTGAAATGTACTAAAAGTGCAATTTTTGTTCGGCATTTTGTATTGCGAAATTTATTTGGCTTAAATGTGTATTTTTATTTTAAATGTATAACAATAATTTAAAAGATTTTAAAGCTGGCTTACAGTTAAGCTGTAAAACGGGTGTTACCTAAAAATATCTTAACAAAGAAGGGAAAAAGGAGGAAACAAGTCGCTATAGCAGATCTGGCAATTCATAGAAAAGTACATATACAAAAAGATTTTTATCAAAGTGGTAGCAATAGACAGGCACCGCTGATCAAGAATATTTATACTTTATGGGATCTAAGATACTTCTTTCTATGAGTTACACATTTCCCCATTTGGTTTTCGTTACAGATAACAATAAAGAAGTTAGTTCAATTTTGCTATCCTTTCCTTAAACTATGTTCAAACATATTTATTCCAATAAACTAGTGTAAGTAAAGAAGTTAATAAAACGAAAGTCGTTACAATTCTTGTCAAAGAAGCCAGACTCTAATCGGATTTAAAATTATCTCAGTGCTCATCGTCGTCATCTGCAGATCTTAAACTTTGGGAACGGAAGCGAAAACGTTTTGATTCTCTTTCAGTCTGTATGCTGTAGATTTTATTGCCTAAGATTTAACGACTTTTATATTGACCAAACAATACTATAATACACTATTTAACATTTGACATTTGTTTATCAAATATTCTTTTACAACATTTGACAAATAGTTTTTTGTTAGTTGGCAATAGTATTGATTTGGTATTAACTATGTTGGCCTTGAGATTACCGACGCTTTTTTTTTTTTTTGTTATAGCTTGTTGTTGTCTTGAAGCAAAGAACTCGTGCAGACAGTCGAAAACATTTCGAAAGCAAAGTGAACGAACGCCTTGAGAATTTTAATTGAGTTGCCACTTTTGCATCTCAAGAACGAGGATCGAAGAAACAAGCAAACGAGCAAACGGGCAAAACGAAAAAAACAGACAGACATTTTGTCTGCTAGCTGCCCAGATTCAAAGTCTTCGAAGACTTGGGGGCCTCAATTAAAGCATTTTAAAAATCACAAGGCATATTTTCATGGCGTGTCAGAGAAAAGCATTAAAATGGGCAACGCACTGCGGCTGATCCAATCCCCATTCCCCTCCACCCCGCCCCCGTCTGCACCATAACTCACTCCTTCGCAGTGATATCTGTGGCAACGCACTTGACTCTCGTTATATGAATGTAGATGTAAGTACATCGGAGAACGATGTGGGACTCGATGTCATTCGGCACCCATACTGCAAGAGATGGAGATGCGCCATTGCCATTGAAATTCAAAGCGCAAACTTAACTGCATTGATCAGGTTCTCGGGCCAGTTCCTTCTGATACTGATACTGATACCGAGACACTGACACAGAGATACTTGTATATGCTGCTCGTATAGCACAATCTTTCATTTTCTCAATGCTTTTCGAAACAGTTTAATGTCTGTTTTTCCCCCAACACGAGCGTAAAAGGCACTTGGCAATCTTGCAAATGCAAGAGCGGGACAACCAAAATCCAATCCCAATCCCAGATCTTTGCCACTTGACACTCAAGTGGCGATCGTCGCCATGCTCGTGGCAGGCAGGCAGGCCACAACGTGAATAGGAATTTGAATAGAGAACTTGTTTTCAATATTTGAAAATGCATTTTGGGCTTGTTTTCATATTTCCCGCTCGTATTTTATCAACAAAACTCAATGCCGCCGCTGAAAAACATAACTCACCAGTTTAAGTTACCAGTCCCAAGTCCCAAAGCAAGTTCACATCTCAACCGATGGGTTGACCCACGTCTTATCTTCACCATTCAGCTTGACAACTTCCAAAAACTAAAAAACAAATAAATTACTTTGCGTGCCCAGTTTTGGTTGGACAGAGACAGTCAGCCTTTTTTTGTTTAATTTTCAATTTGGAATGCGGTAAATATTTATTTCAGCTGAGAAGACACCACTTGATTCTTGTAATTCAAATTTTACGATCCAGAATTAACACATGTTCCCCTAACATTAACAGATTGCTGCCCCATCTCTGACTGATCTCTTGGGAGTTGGCAAGCGCTAAGTATTTATTTCTTTAGCCTTTTGCTATTGAGTTATGCTTTGTCTTTTAATATTATCATGTTTGTCTGTCCAGTTTCCTATGAATAAATCTTATCAAAACTTTTTCGTTGGCCAAACTAAGAAAAACACTCTGAACTAAAACAACTTTTGCTAAAATTAATTTATTACATTTTTATTACCTTTCTTCATAGTAATTTTGTGCTTAGCCAACATTCAAACTTATTAAATAGTAATTATTGAAAAAATATATCTTCTCGATTCGGATCACTAAAATATTGAAATACATAATATTGAAAATTTATTAAGGAAATCATGACAAACAGTTTTTTGGATTAAAGCAAAAGAACTAAACTCAAAACAAATTTGACTTATATATAATAATATATAATTATTAAACCAAACAACAAAAGAAATCAAGTCAAATTGAATTTTTTATTCCGGCTTGTAAAAACTTTATTGTTTTGGAAAATTGGTATACAGTTTTTATGTTCCTATTTGCAATGAAAATTAAATTATTTTCATATTTATTTATTTAAATTTGTACCTTTTAATTTTACTTGCATCATGCTATTAAACAACTTATATATGAATGTATATATAACCATTTAAGTTGTGGTGACTTTTCTAAAATAGATTCAATGGTAGCTTATAATTCTGTAATGGCACCTTTTTTTACGCACAAAACAAAATGAAGAAAAGAGCTTATCTAATCCCAATAAAAAAAATGTTTTCTTCTTAAAATGTCAAAGTAAATAATTGTCGGCGGATTAGATGGCATTAAAATATATGAAAATATTACGCAATTATAAATGGGAGGGTTTAAATAAGAAACGCCATTGTTATATTGGTATATTTGCGGTTTGCCCAAAAATAAAATAAAAGATAAAAACGAAAGGAGGAGCTGCACAAATTTGAATGGAAGATACTGAAAATGTTGTCATTACATGGATTAAATCAAGCATTTAAATGTCGAAAGCAGCTGTAGCTAAGACCAAAGCAACCCTTATCTAGTTTGTTTGCCTATTCCATGCACCTGAGAATAAAACGGGGTGTTTTTTTTTCTTGCAATTTCGATTATTATGGCAGCCATAAAATAAAGAAAAATCAGGCGAGCATTCAAATCAAACTGGGCGGGATCTGCTTCGAGTACAAACATGGCCTTCTTGCCGTTTGTCACTTTCACTTTTCTGTCTGTTTGATTTACGGTCATATCCTGGCATCTAATGGCTCTGCCTGTCTTCCACTCTCTGTTTTTTATGAGGCTGTCTCATGGAATTGCAACAATTGTCATCGCAATCCTTACAACCCTTTGTGCAACTTGACTAGACGTAGACTTCCACTTCGACTGCGACGCAGTTTCAATTCCCTTTAAAAACGCAATAACCACGAAAGGTATGGCATAAGGACAATGCGTCCTGGCTGCCTGTTTGGCAGGAGTTAAAAATCCATTTATGCCGCATATCATAAAAAAAAGATGCGCATTTTTTTCAACTGCTGCTGAACCGTGAAAATTTTGTGTTTTCGCTACACGAATTTTACGCTCGCCAGAAAGGTACGTGTCCCTTTCCCTTTACCCTAACCCCTTCGCGGCTGGGCACCTGATGCATATTCCTTCTCCTTTCCACGTTACAGGTAAGCCAGGCAATTTGTGCAGACAACTTTCACTCTGGCCTGTGTCCTACTGCCAGCTGGACAGAAAAAAGTCTCTTCGAAGAACCTACAAAACTTTATTTGATTAACAATTTAGTTTTGTAATAAGAAAGCGCGGGTGGTGGACTCTCTAGCTAGGTTTAATTAATGGTATACCAATAAAGGCCTTCCTATCAATGGCCAATTAAGAGCGACCGCGATGGAGAATGACTTCCTCGTAATTACATTAAGTTCATGAGTCTTTCGCTCCTGCTGATTTCCGCTCGCTGCTTGATGATTACTATGAGTATGACATGCTATGGGCTTTCGATTTGTGGGGCAATCAACGGTAATGATATCCATCTGCATATGTAGCCAAAGTGAGACGGGAGCAGAAAAGGTCATAAGGGCAAATTGATCAATTGGGTAAAATTAAGCTCGAACTCTCTGGTGCCTCGTGCTTTGGGAGATTCGTGTCAAGTTGTAGTTGATTTCATCAATAAATAAGCCAGCACAGGGACACTTCTTACCTGTCTGCTGTTGTGGAGAGGGTGGACAACAGCAAAATACAGCGTTGCCAGACTGTCCGTTGAATTTTGGATGACTTTTGGTAGAGTTGAGACTTTTCAGCAGTTAAGGAAACTTAATGTTCTTAAACCTAATACACATAGAAGAATACAAAAGAAAACTATTCAAAATACATTTCTAGTTGTTTCTGCTAATAACTTACTTATCTTTGTTTGTAACTTTGTTTAATAGGCGTCGTTTGCCACACACAACCTCATTCAACATTCTGATCGG
Source organism: Scaptomyza hsui (assembly GCA_018152825.1). Taxonomy (NCBI): domain Eukaryota; kingdom Metazoa; phylum Arthropoda; class Insecta; order Diptera; family Drosophilidae; genus Scaptomyza; species Scaptomyza hsui. The sequence goes on from JAECXO010000073.1 coordinate 774,696, forward strand.
TTGATATACAAAATAGAATTTAAATTTGTATAGTTTTAAAGTTAAATAATTTTGTGTAGGTAAAAAACGTTAAAAATTAAAGAGACCTGCGAAGAGGGAGAAAAAAGTCAAATTATTTCTGAGGTGCCGATTGAGTAAAAAATTCCGCAATATTGCGTCGCCTTAAAAACAAAGAAGTCTTATAATTTTCTCTGGATGCAACTTGAGGAATCAAAAGAAAACTTTAAAAAAAATATTCCTAAAAATGTTCCAAAACGCCTACAAAAAATTTGGATGATATTACAATAATTTAATCCATACATTAGAACTCGAGATATCTTGTCAAACGTACTGAAAAAATTAGTTTCGAGAAAAAATCGTAGCGCGTCACAAAATTAACCATAAATTCAAAAACAGTTCGAACTATTTGTAGTGTTTACTATTCTAACTTGCTTTAACTTTCAAAGTATGAAACAGTATTTTCTCGACAAAAATAACTTCAAATAAAAATTAAAAAATTATGCAAAAATTGAATTGTTGAAAATCATTAATGACATTTTTTTATTCTATTTGAGCATTTTCTGCTCTTCGAATAAGCCAGATATATGCATTTTTGAACATTTATACTTTCTACTTGAAATATTTAACGGGGCTCTTAGTTTTTTTTACATTTAGTGAACAGAAAGGAGACTGTTTGTCTTTATTTTCACGTGCGTGATTTAAAAATCGTTGCTATATTAATTTTTCAAAGAGTTTAAAATGGTTTTTCTTTCTTTTCAAATGTACTTTTTTTCGATTAACAAAAACTAGTTAGTTTCAATCTGGCAACGCTGTAGCAGAGAGGAATAGTTTTACCCTTCAAACTCTTTGCTATCGTTGGCATCTACCATCATCATAAATTACACAAAAAGTATCCATGTATCTTTAGTTGGAAGTTGTGCAATTTTATTAAAATTCCAAAAAACCAGCAAAGAGGCCCCGCCCCATCAAGCACTGTACGATACGAATAAATATATGTACATACAATATATATATTTGTATGTATGTGCTTCAATGTAGTTTTGAACTTGGACATTTGCCACACGGACAAGGACACCGGGGAGCAGAGGAAACTGAAGAAACAGTAGAGAAACAGAAGGATGAGAGCACCCTTGACAGCGCCATATTGCAAAAATTGTTCTTGTTGTGTGTGTGTGTGTGTGTGTGTGTGTGTGTGTGTGTATGTGTGTGTGTGTTTGCTGATGTAGTTTTCCCTCGTTCCGGGTCGTCTTCGTCGACGTCGTTGCTTTTATATAAACATGAGGCAAGATTAGATACAAATTACACCACAGCTTTCAAGGTAGTCAGTCGCCCCCCCCCCCCCCTTTCCTCCTCCTCCTCCCTCTCCCTTTGTGCCAGCCTGGCAATTTGCGCACCTTGCTGGCGCTTCTGCTCCGGCTGCTGCTACCGCCGTGGTCGTATCCATAAGTTACAAGCGCAAAGTATCTGTAGTCCGACAGACGGGCAAAAAAAATAAGCAACAGCAACAAATGCAATAACAGGAAAAGTTTCCCTATTGAGAGCTAAGGACGAAAAAATAACAGGCAACCTAAGCAAAAAACTGAAGCAAATGTTGGCCTGACTTGGCAACTGTATTATATTTATTTATTTATTTCATACATTTTTGCTCTGCGATTATAAAATGTATGAGCAAAAAAAAAGATGAAAAATACAAAATACGAAAAAAATAAAACTATGGCAAGGCCGTGGGGAAACATTCAATGTTCTAGCCCCAATGCTATCGCGGGTTTCTTTTGCAATTTCATCAAATAATTTATGTTCGCCAAATTCAAACTTTACTTATTTTGCGCAAAAAGTTTGCCCACGCCCAGCAAGGGCAATTTAATGAAGGGGCGCAGGGTTTCTGACTGTGTGGGCGGATGCCCAAATATGAGAGTGGAAGGGGGGGGAGGGGAAGAGGGTGCCCCGTCTGCCAACTCTTGAAATTTGTCCCCGAGTCGAGACTCATTCGATGGCACGTTTGCAAAATGGCTACAATGCGTGTCTGGAATACATTTTCATGTTTGCCAAAAACGAAATGAGAGCTAAGCAAAACTTTTGGGCACGGCTGGATGGTTCCACTCCTGCTCCTGTTCCACCTACACTACCTACCACTTTGGGTGCATTTGTACATTTTGTCGTTGACATTTCGACGCAAATTTATGTGAAATTGTTTGCCAACCAACATCCGAGAGCGTTAAAGGCATTCTGTGTTCTCTAAAATCTACTTTTCTCTATACATATATATGCGAATTTGTATTTTAAATGTCAGTTGTGCTTCTTGTGGTTGTTTGGCTTCCGTTCCATGTACATACAACACCAAATTATAAATTAGCACACACACACACACACACATCAGGCACACACCCCTGTTGTCGCGAAGGATTTATTGTTAATTGCGGCCTTTGTTTGGTTTTCCATTCGATTAAGTTAATGAATTCAAACGTTTCCGGGTTGTACTATGTTGTATGTAACCAACCCTTACCACCCACTACTTACCTACCTACTTACTTACTAGCAACATAATAAAAGATTGTCTATAAAACAATGCAATTTAAAATTATTAAGCAGTTTTTAAGCATACTTATTTTAAAACATTCAAGTTGAAATTTAAATATTTGTCACACACTGCAACCAAAAAGAAAGAAAGGGTGAAAGGAAAACGTAGAAATATCAACAGCAACAACAACAACAACACAAAGAAGTAGACACCAATTTAAGGCCAAAAACTGTCAACTTAAGGATCGTAAAACGTCGTTTGTATTACCAATAACTATTCGCATTAACACACAAAGTTAATGCGCCTAAAGTTTCAGTTAAGTTCAGTTTACTCTTGGATTCGAATGCAAGGTGGAGTCCAGATCAATGCTTGGCAGTGAAGGGAAGAAGGAGAACTTCCACGAAGGCGCTCTTTAATGGAAGAACGCTCGTAAAAGCCACTAGTGGGTTAGAGGAAGGCACAGGGCAGAGGGGGAAATGGAAACGGAATGCACCACTGAGGAGCACTTAAATAATGGAATTTGTTTGTTTTGTTTGCCCCGCTGGCAATGCAATGGCAAAGGCGGAGTCACAGTCGGCATCTCAGTTGCACCTTGCACATACATACATATATATGTATATGTATGTAACCACAGAGCATGTGCATCTGGCACACTTACAGCGCAATTAATGGCGCAATTAAATGTTTACTTTAGGCGCTTTCAGTCTACACATAAATGGCAGCCAGTCTCAATGAAGGGGGGAGAGATATGTATCTTACCAAATGAAGTGGAGACGGAGGAGTCTATTTCACTCTTATCAAATCTTTCCACCTCAATGCACAGAGAAAGAAACGGGCAGTACTTAAGCATTGATTAAAGTATTTATTCAACTGGTTTTTAGCCAACACCCTTTTTTTTGTTTTGAGGTCATTTCGTTTGTGAAATTTTGCTTGAAATATATAGCAATTTTGCAATGCAACTAGAGATTCCTAGTTTGGAGTTTAAGCATTATAGAAGAGAACTGAATTAAATAAATAACAAATCAACATTTTAATCATCCATCAGCTTTCTTTATTAATTAATTTATTTATTTATTGCCAACTATGAACAGCTGATATAAAATTAAAATTTATATAAATTAAAGTTTAGTTAAAAAAAAAATTTTAAGCAAAGTATAAAACTAAATAAAATTCTAGAATTTAACTGTAAAAATAAATGTAAAAAGCAATAAAAGATAAGTTACGTGTTTATAATGTTGTTACGCATGAAGTTACACATAAATGTTGTACTTGCTCTTTTGTTTAATGAGTCGGTCTTGGCCTTAAAAAAAAAATCATCATTCAAAATAACTGTAAAGACTTTTAAGCTGAACTGTGTAAAAAAATTCTGAGTTAGTTATTTTTGACAAGACTCAACACTAACATTGTCAAAAACGTAAACAAATTATATTTTAACACTTTACTTATTGGTGTCAATGGAACTTACTTTTGATATGTTGTTGATATATATTTATTTTATACTTAAAAGCAACATGTTGCATGAACTTGTCAACCAACCTGCCACTTTCATGCATAGCTTTAGTAGACAAAATCAGATCATTGAAGATATTGTGTGGATAAAGTGCACACTCAAAACATATGTATAACAGTTCATTAAGATACAATGTAATAAAGTGAGATATACACTTCTATTTAAATTGCAGAAGGCTTAAAAGGTATAAGCATTACAATTTTATTACATTCCTGTAATGTGCGCAAAGTCAAAATTGAACATGCTGCATATTGACTGGATTAGTATTTCCACCTTTCTACATACATACATACATATGTATCTACGTATGTGTATTGACTCTTATGTGCATGGTGGATATTTTAATGATGATCTAATTTGCATTATTGGCATAATTTTAAAGCTTTTGCTTTGTATTTTATTAATGCAAATTAAATGAAATGAGTTTATTTTTACATACTCATCTTACGTAGAGTTAATTTTAGGCACTTTGCTGCGATCTGCTTGGTTATTGTCTCCTATCTCATTGGAAATTCCATTTTAATAAGACATTAGTATCAATTTCAGCTCTATAATGTAAAGATATGATTCGAGATAAGGATGTTATTATGTATATGAAATTAGGATATTTGATACTGTTTATTTTGAACGTGGACTCGTCTTAAATACGATTTAGCTTTTCTTTTTAACAGTTTTGCGTAACCCGAAAAAAAATGTTAGCATAAAACAATAAATTATACCTTTCTGTTGGATAATTAAAAATATGCAGAAAGTTCGTCATGCTTTCCATTTGTTCGTCTGTCCGCTTGTCCATATGTTCATGTTTGTTCATCGTCTGGCAATATGGTGGTATTAGAGTATTTCGCAGTCGGTTCAGATTGACTAAAAATACGATTTTCAGAATTTTAAGTGTTCGGCGATCGTAAAACAAATTGTTGCAAAATTTAGCAAACAGCCAGAAAATTGGCATACTAAAAAAATATAAATCCTTCCGCTTGCAACTATTGCACACACTATTGCCTTTGACATCATCTAGCCTGGCCCAGAATCGAACTCAACTCACTAACTTGCCTCTGGATGTTGTATGCGGAACTCTCGCTTTCGCCTTTAGAGATCATAAAGCAGTTTTAATGACCGTTTGCTTGCTCGTTTGTTACTTCAGTCGTGTTGCAGCCAAGCAAATAGAGTGAAAATGTTGAAAAAAAATACAGGAAAAAACCCAGAAGAGTCGAGAAGCAAACACTTTTATGGGTTGGGTGGGATTTTGCGTATGGTTTCGTTTCCTTACGAATGGTTTTCTCCCGGCGCTCGTCAAAGAGTTGCAATTAAACAATTTTAAGTGCACTCTGAATGTTCAAGGAAAAACGAAAGTGGTTGTTGGTTTGGACAACCTTCGACAGAGTCGGCAAGAGTTGACTTAATGGCCCTTTAAAAAAGCATTAAACGGTGAATTATGATCTCGAGGTCGCTCTGAATCTTCCATACATTTATCCGCAACATGGCGTGTGGTATATGTTAGATAGATCTTTGCGCCTACAATCTATTACAATTTAAACTCTTAAATGTTCTCCATATGTACAGAGACTTATATGTATGTATGTATCTACTTGCATTGCATAGTATATCATTCATGACGCATCCAGACAATTGCACTCGAGCTGATGTCGTGTGACAGGCAGGAATTCAAAATGATGCCTGTCAGTTGGATTCTTATTTATTGCACTTGCATGCTCGACTCCGAGCTGCGAGCTGCGAGCTCCGAGACCAAGTTCGAGTCCCAGGCCTGGGAATAATTTGGTATTGCTATCTGACCACTTGCCTTTCCCTGCCACTGTCCCTGTCTTTGTCGTCTACTCCTCTGCTTCCGCTTAAGTACAAATCTCATTTGCAGTCGGCAAATGCATTAAATTATTCAATTTCAATGTACTTTCTGTGCTCGTTTGAGGCCCAAGCTCCATGCACGTTAGCAAAATACATATACATACATATGTACATATCCATATTTATATCAGAGGTTATTTTTTTGAAACAGAACAAAGACTGAATAAATTGCTTCAGCAGACATGATTGTCATGATTTTAGCTTACCCCTCGAGTTGTTCCAAATCGAATCTCCTAAGAAAAAATCACTGTCTTTGACTCATGGAGAGAAAGGTTTCTTTCTCAATTGACTTTTCGTGGTCTTACAATTTTCAGTTATGCATTCGTGGAGTTTATTGCGCTTTCTTAATATATAATAATATATAATTATATATATACTGTATATATATGTATAACTATAATATATATAAGATACATTAAATGTATGCAGATATGTTTATTTATCAGTGACCCAAAATAACAATAAAAGAATTTCACTGACTTTTATTAATTTTCTCATTTGATAAAAATCATCGAAGGCCTTAATGACTGAATTTTCCTGATTTTTATTCCTTGATATATATTTTTAAAATGTAATAAGTCAAATGCTTTCGAATAAAAATTTCCAGTATGTTAAACTCTCTTTTTTTTACATATTTGCAGATTTTTACGGATGGATATATTACACAAACGTAAGTCTTATACAAACCTTAAAGTTAATTTCTACCAACATTGTAAGCGATATCTTAAATTAGTTGAAAGAAACAAAGTTAACTTTTTTGGGTCTTGAACAGAAAGCTTAATTCTAATATAAGATTATTTCAAAATTATAAAGTTATTGACTTATTGACCATTATCTTCAAAAAAATAGGTTTTTTAATATGAGTACAAGGTTAAGAATAAAAAAATCATTTAATTTGGGACTTGAACTATATCATAATAGCCTTTGCTCTAATATAAAATTTTTACGTTTAAAATGGTTATATAAATAAATATATATATAATATGTAACAACAAACCCTACGGACAAAATAAATAAATGCTGGTTTATAGAATCAATCCGCCACTGAAAAATTAAAAACCTTACATTTCGCTGTCTTACCAGATATGCAATTGTCCCCCACTCTGTAGACTGGTATACAGTTTGGCTGTATCGTTGCAATAAAGGCTGTACGATGAAATATTGTGCTGGACTGTAAAATATACGAGTAAACACAACAAAGACAATTATCTCGATTCCAACATCTTTAGATCGCCAGGACGCTGTATCTAGGTACGAATCAAATTTATACCCTAAAATTACGGATTTCAATAGTTTTTAACAGTGAATTATTTTATATTTCTTAAATAAAATAAATTTTACAAATTTGTGTTTTGGTCATTTTATATCTAAAACAGGAGACGAAGAGCTACACAAATTTCGGGACAATGTGTGGGCGTGGTCCTCAAATTCGTAAGATTCGTTAAATGGGCGGTAATAGTAAAAATCAATTTTCCAAATTTCATGACTCTAGCTTAAAAACTGCAAAAAGGTGTGGGCGTGGAATGCAAATTTTTAATGTAGAACTTTGTTGGAAGTCTCCAGGTAATTTCCCTTGGTTAAAAATTGCCAAGTTTTGACGCTTTTTCTGACCATCTCATTTAAGGGTCTCGAGCTGCGTAAATCAAGACGGATACTTAGCATGATAATATACTATTTATCTTCGGCTAAAAGTATAAAAATGTTTAAAACGTACGTTTTTGTGCAAAAGTATGTAACAGGCAGAAGGAAGCATCTCCGACCCTATAAAGTATATATATTCTTGATCAGCATCAACAGTCGAGTCGATATAGTCATGTCCGTCTGTCCGTCCGTCTGTCCGTATGTCTGAACGCGTCGATCTCAGAGACTATAAGAGCTAGAGACTTCAGATTTTGCACATAAGCTCATCTAAGTCCTAGGGAGTACAAATTTGTTTCCGATTTCCAATAACTAGTTCCGTTTCCGATATACACATGCAATCGATTACAAAAAAGTCTCGAAATTGGAAAATGTAAAAATAGGGGTAGAAATAATGGGTAGCGATAAAACTTTTCTGAAAATGTCATCGAAATCGGTTAAGAAACACCAGAGATATCGAAAATTAAAGTTTAGTCACAGATGCATATAGACAATGACTGTACGCGTTAAGTATAGGGTTTGGGGTATCTCCTAGTCGGGAAATATCGAATAGAGCCTTCTTACTTGTTTCAAATAATGTATTACCAGAGCAGATTAAATTAATTTTACCAACATTTAAAAATACCTTTCCAACGAAACATAAAATACATCCGTTATCTGTATAATTTGAAAACGATTATCAATCCTAGCGGTTTTTTTTCTGCCGCTAATATAGAGATTTTGACCAAAAGTTTATAGAGCTACGAAAAATATATATATATAACCGTGATAATAATAGCTCACATTCCTAAATTAAAGCAATACCAATTGCTTAGTGTATTACTCAAGCATAGCTTATTATACCCCGAACCCATGAAATGGGTAAAAGGGGTATAATGGTTTTGTGCAAAAGTATGTAACAGGCAGAAGGAAGCATCTCCGACCCTATAAAGTATATATATTCTTGATCAGCATCAATAGCCGAGTCGATATAGCCATGTCCGTCTGTCCGTCTGTATGTATGAACGCGTCGATCTCAGAGACTATAAGACCTAGAGACTTCAGATTTTGCACATAAGCTCATCTGAGTCCTAGGCAGTACAAGTTTGTTTCTGATTTTCGATAACTATTTCCGTTTCCGATATACACATGGAATCGATTACAAAAATTTCTCGAATTTGGAAAACGTAAAAATGGGGGTTGAAATAATGGATAACGATATAACTTTTCTGAAAATGTCATCGAAATCGGTTAAGAAACACCAGAGATATCGAAGATTGAAGTTTAGTCACAGATGCATACAGACAATGATTGTACGCGTTATGTACAGGGTTCGGGGTATCTCCTAGTCGGGAAATCTCGAATAGAGCCTTCTTACTTGTTTCAAATAATGTATTACCAGAGCAGATTAAATTAATTTTACCAACATTTAAAAATACCTTTCCAACGAAACATAAAATACCTCCGTTATCTGTATAATTTGAAAACGACTATCAATCCTAGCGGTTTTTTTTTCTGCCGCTAATATAGAGATTTTGACCAAAAGTTTATAGAGCTACGAAAAATATTTATGATTTAAACATTTAGCCGTGATTATAATAGCGCACATTCCTAAATTAAAGCAATACCAATTGTTTAGTGTATTACTCAAGCATACCATTTTTTTTTCATTGTTCCCTTTGTGATACTTTGACATTTTTCTGAACTGCCCTGCTCACTGGTAGAAAGAAGTCCATGCTTATACAACGCTTTGTAAAACCAAAAACGATTTAATTTCTGATTTACTTTCTATGTATGGCGCTCAAACAAAACAATGCTTGGTGGTCTATTTTGTTTTTATAGAATTTTTAACGTACTTCTGCGTTGCTTTTAAATTTTATTTAAAAATTTTAATTTATTATAGATTTGCGACCTAGCCCAGTGCTTGAATATATAAACTTATGTACAAATATGCCAAAAGACAAGCCTACGTTCCGCCAATCCGGATGACATTACGGCAATCGTAAATTGTCAATTTTATCGCTAATCGATAGCCATTATAGCGTATAAACGTCAGCTGCATATTAAATATATTTTAACGTAGTCTGTGTACATATATAGTACATATCTATATTGTTCAAAATAAATTTTTACGGTTGACTGACAATCTCGAGGTGATTTATTTGTTTTAAAAGACGTGTTTAGCGCACAGTTTTTTAATTGCCCAATCGTAAATCTGGCTAAAAGATCATAATAAAAAAAACACGTCAAACTTCAGTGAATGTTGTTTTTGCTTTGTATAGATTATACATATAAGCTGAGAACAAAGAGATTATATCAATATAAATTTAGTTTATAATTCATTTGTTCAAGTTCTTCTATATTCCCAATATCTGTACCGTAAACATACTGAGATAAAACAGGTTTTAATTGAATGCCAATAATGGAAAATGGAATACGGATACAAAACATTTTACAGAACCAAGGCAAAAAGGCAAAAATACCACAGAAAACCACCCCTGAAAACGAGAGCATGAACAGGAAAACCGGAAAATTAAACCGAGAATGAGAATGAGCACGAGAACGAAAACGAGAACTGAATGTGTATGTGAAAGACAACCAGAGGCAATGACAACAGCAACAGCAACAACCACAACAATTTTGAGTATTTCCAAAATCAAATATGGCCGAATAAAATGTTCTTGCTCTGCGCTTTGCGTGCTCCTTCGCCGCGGCCATTGTTGCCATGACAACCGGTTGCATTCGGTTGGCAAGGAGTGATGAGGGGGGGCAACGGGCGACGGGAAACATGGCAAACGAGACTGAAGCGCCGCATGTTCATAAATTCATTAAGCGTTGTTGGCTTTCTTGTTGTCATTTTTCAAGTGGGTTTCTCATTTCGTTATCTCTCTGTGGTCTCTGCCATTGATTGTTTCTTGGTTTTCTCTTTGCAAAGAGGAACATTTCAAATGCTTTGATTACTGAGGTTCAATGAATTCTTGCTTCTGAAATGATCGGCAAAATCACGTGGCTGAACGCAAAATGTTTTTTTTTTCTTTTCTAGCCATCTGAGTTTGCTGCAATATACTACCTCATACATTTACCAATACATTTTTATATATGTATGTTGATTTAATCTTAAAGTCTCTACCTTCAGTTTTTCCAGTAATCAGACAAGTATTATTCTGATAAGAATGCCACTTCATCCCTTATCCTTGCATGGTATAAGTTTTTGCGCAGTCTCTGAAAACGCATTGAAACCAAGTTGCGGCCATTCGCTAGTAGATGGCGCTGTTCAAGTTGCGTAAACTCTCGCCTGTAGCGCTTTAAGAAATTATGATATTTAAAGGCAAGCCTTCTTGACTTTTTGAATGCCACATATTTCTTAGCTGACCTCGCTTTTGAAATTGTCGGACATGACGTATAATACCATTATAGCCTAAAAATCAGTTTCTTTATTTTTATTTTTAAAATTGTTGTGAGCATAATAAATTTATTTATCTTGATTTTTTTACCCTGAGCCCCCTTATTCTGGATTCTCACATATTTCATTCATTTTAAAAGCTAGAGTAACTACTTTAGGTGGAAAGATAGCTGCTAAATTTTTTTTGTGAAATCTGCATTGATTTTTATGCTACGAACAAAAGAAATTATTGCAACATATGTATATTGCAAAATATATTGCAAATATACGCAATCAGACTCTTTATCCCGGGTATTTGCGTATTTCGCAATCGTTTGTGTCCAACATTTCACTAGTTAAACTCTGATCTTGTGCAATAAGTAAAAAGGGTATAACTGTTCTTTTAAAGCAGGGACCGAAATCGTTATAAGTTATATTATAAAAATTAAATGTTAATGATTACATTTTAATTTTTTTGTTTTTTCTTAATGATAATCATTATTTTTGAGTAATTTTATAAATCATAACTCATAATCATAATAAATTATATTTGAAAAAAAAATTAAAATCACAATAATGATTAATAATGATTTTTATTTGTATCGCTCAACATAAAACTCAACAGTGATGGACGGCTTCTGTGTTAGATTTTTCATCAATATTATTGCACATCCTTGTAAATAAACCACACAGCTACCCCCCAGTACAATAATAATATAGATAGATAGAAGCCGTCCATCGCAGTTAAGTTTTATTTGAGCGATATAAATAAAAAATCATTAACAATCATTATTGTGATTATTATTTTTTTGATCAAACTTAATGATTTGGTCTAGGTTTTATGAGATTACTCAAAATTATTGATAATCATTAAGGAAAAACGTAAAAATCTAAAATTTAAAAATCATGGCGGAAATGCAAAGGTTGAAAAAATATATATATATTGGTGCTCATCATTTTTTTGTAGGCTCATTATAAGTGCGTGATTTTTGCTTTAACACAATATAAAGATGCTCATTATTTAGGCTCCCTGCTATTAAGTATATATAATCCTTCTGTCAGTTGGTTAGATTTTGAATATATGCTCTCAAGTTTTTTTTTAAATTATCGATCTCTATGCTTGTTTCCGATTTAAACATGATATCGATACCATTAAAAGCGTTAGATTCGTAAAATTGAAACTTGTTTTGGGTAATGTCATGAAAATTTGTCGAATTTAGATCGAAATCGCTTGGGAAGCATGGGAGACTTTGAAGATTAAAGTTTAGTCAAGTATGCAAAATATAATACATAGAAGTGTAACTGTCCGCATACATTTTAGTTTACTGGGAATCTCCAAGCCGAGCTTGCCTTCTTGATTAATTTAACAGGTGAAAAAATCGCACATCTGTATTTACAGTGTTTTCTATATTTTGTGTACATTAAATGCATATTTTCCTTTTTTCCTTTCTACCTTACCTAATTTTCCGTAAAGTTCAAGTGCCCATATAAATTTATAAATAAATTATATTATAATATTTTTTTATTTCTAAAGTACAGTATTATTAAAATTTATTACATATAACATTTTAATCATTTTCAATTGATTTAATTTTCATATGGTAATGTAATTTGAAAAGAATCAAGTTCCAAGTCAGTGAACGCCTCCACTTCATCGAATCAGCTGTTTCGTCATCTGAGAGAGCCGTCCATCAAACTCCTCGGCAACAGGTGGCAAGACAAGGTCTGAGCAGCGTTTCCTATGTACGGCACCGAGAGTATAAATTAAAAACACGTTTTTCTATTTCAAATCATACTTAAGTAATTAAAATGTTAATTTATTTATTGGAATGGCGTCGACAAGTGTAACAGTTTTATTAAGTGTGACAAAGTGTGTGTATTTCAAGTGTTATATTTTTAGATAATATTAAAGTTTTATATATATTTGAACACATCCCGCGTTGTAAGTGTTTCCTCGTGTTACGTATACTGAAGGTATACCGGATAGGATACACTCAGGATACATTCAGTATACGTATACGAAGTTGCACAGGTTCTTCAAAGAAGTTGTAGCCAAAAAAATAAAACCACGTGAATTCGATAACTGCTGTGCCGCTCCGTTTGCCCCGTTGTTGACCCGTCGATTGCCCGGCCGCAACTGAGTTGCCGGTGGCAGGAAAAACTAACCGGCGACTCTCCGTAATTGTCGTTTCCTTGTTCGTGCCGGCTCGTGTCCGTGTCCGTGTCGCGTCGTGTTGTGCTCTGTTCTGTTGTGTTGTGCATTTTCCCTCTAACAGAGGGCCGGGAGCAGGAAACGGGAGACAAAACGCAACGCTTCCGGCTTGCGGCCTGCGACCTGCAGTTTTGGTGGTTGCTGACAGAGCGCGAGAGTCGAGCATATGATTGAGATAAGCCCGGGCACTTGTCGTCCTGACTGACTTTGCATCTGCAGCGTTGTCAACTTGGTCCTAGGTGGAGGACCTATCAGGTGGAAGAAAAGAGAGCAGGAGATTAACAGCAATAAGTTTACCAAGTTAGTGCCAGAATATTGCGAATTTTGCTATCCTCTCGCTTAGGGTTTCAGCAATCGCGATAATCACCCTTTGTCGCAAGAACAACCCACACAACCCAGTTCCAACTTCCGCGCACGTCCTTTCATTTAATCCAAAATGGCAAACCCACACACACACACACACACATACGAATACAAGTCGCAGACATTCCAGGCAGCCAAACAAACTCTCTGGCAATCTAATGCCTAAGATAAAATTCAAAATTTATAATATTGCACAGTTTGCCCGATATAAAACGTAAACTTATGGCTCTCGAGGAGTACGTGCCATATTTTTCTATGTATATGTACTCTATGTGTGTGTGTGTGTGTGTGTGTGTTGTGTGTGGCATACCCAACCCTTGCCAGCAGAAAGAGTCACGAGCTCGTTATGCTTGTGAGATTTCATTTGTGTGCAACCCTCGAGCACTGTGGACAATCAAGAGGAAAAACTCGGTTACAAATCAATTGATAAATTAATACTATACTTGGAGCACTAAAGTCAAATCAGCTTTTTTCCCGTCAAATCTGGCTTTTTGCAAACTGAATTGCTTGAAAAAATAGCAAATTGTGGGAAGCGGGAAATCAGGCTTCTTTTTGTTGAAATATCAGCTTTTTCTTGATTTTTTTATACCAAATTTATACTTTATTCATCGTTTTTAATATGGGGCGATGTTTAAAGAAATCATAATCAAATCAAACGCGTGGGTGGCAGTTTTGTTTATTTTTTTTTATTATATTGAACATTTTGTCTATCTCTTAATCTTTGAAGTGCATTTAAGTCCCAAAATTTAATACAAAATTGGCACAATGGGTTCTAAATCAAAATGTAGAATCCATTGAACTCAAAAGAATGTATTATATATTTAAAGAAAATACTAAATTAATTATTTAAAAAAAAAACCATCAACTTTTTTCACGCTTTTTTTCAATTATTTGCCCTTTTTCGTTCTCTTTTCATCGTCATCAAAAGTTGACAACACTGCTATAAATTACATAATTGTAGAATCCATTGATTTTAATGAAATTCATGATATTTTTGACGAAGATAATGAGTAAATGATTAAGAAACCATCCGGTTTTTTTTTCGTTTTTTTCCCCAATTTTTTCCGCCAGTTTTGGTCTAAAATAAAGCCAAAAACAGCTGTTCTTCGTCCCCAAAAGCTGACATCAGTGAAAAGTCCCTTGATTAAATAGTGGACATTGATGGGTAAACAAACTTGTAATCATTGCAAAATAATGTTCAAGAAAATTGAATATTTTCCCACTGTTTGTCTGATTTTCATTTGCAGGGAACTACACTGCCGAACGTCACGTGGGTAAGTCGTAATGGGGGTTGCAGGTTCTCTGTTCTAAGGGGGAGGTGGAGGTGAAGGGGAGGAGAGGGCGTACACACAAAAACGGCCGTTACAACCATAAATATCATTTTTTTATTGGGACAACCCTAAATGGCGGCATTTGGCAAAGCAAATTCCAATGCAAAACGCTTCTACGCTCCCGGAAAAAGAAAGACCCCACGGACAGACGAACGGAACGGACCGACAAATGGACATATATACATATATATACATACAAATATAGGCAGACGAGCCCGCATAACGAGCGCCAAGGGCGGTTTAATCCTGAGCACCGGGTTGGGGGGTTTCCTAATATACGGCTTGGTCGCTCCGACCACCTTTAAGAATGTGCGACAATTTGCAAACGCAACGAGCCGTGTGAGGAGGAAGCCATCACTAAAGTAACCAGATGAGGCCGGAGTCGGAATCCGTTTACAAATCGCACAGCACACTGCTGCTACGTGACTTTAGAACGAATTGCTGGACGACGTTATCCAAGGTGCTAAACGCTATCCATGGAGCACTTGGAGCTGCAGCAACGATTGAAATTTGCACGCTCCGTTTAGCCAGACGGACGGACGGATAGACAGACAGACAAAGGCGTCATAAGCGAGGAGGAAGAAGAAAAGAAAACAATTGCTTGAAATTACAGACACCATTGCGCCATTGTTGGCAGCAGACGCAATAACCTCCTCCTTCTTCCTACTACCTGCCCTGGACCGCTACGAAATGGAGACCATCAGCGCTTTCAGTTGATTGTTTTCTCGCGGGGGCGGGAGAAGGAGCAACAACCACAACCACAACCACACCCACACCCACCCGAATCAATTGTAAAATTGTGCATTTGTTACCTCTCCCAAATGAGTTTTTTCCTCTCTACTTTGGCTACCCAATTATTTCTCTCTTTTTTCTTCTATCACTCGTTTGGGGATTATATTTGGAAAATTGAAGTTTAAATTAGTTTCACTGCGGACTGACTTCTAAAAGAAGTCAAGGATCTTTCCCAATAGTTGGAAGTCAAGCCACAATCAAAACTATTTAATATCAAAAGTAATTTAAATTTTAAACCTTCGTTCGCTGTTCCTCCAAGCACAACCTCCGTGTGGAATGAACTGTGTGTGTGGCTGTGCTGGGCAATATTGCGTCAACTACTTGCAAACAAAATTAGAAAAGAAAACCCAGGCGGTGGGTAGCATATGCTGCTGAGTGCGCGCCGTCAACAAAATGACTACACAAACTTTTCAAATTAGATTTCACACCCAAAAACTAAACACACACACACACACACAGACAAGGCGTTCCTTGGTTGGTCCTTGGTCCCTTACCAACTGAGACTGATAGAACGAAAGTCGAATCTTAAGCTGAAGTGGCCCGACACTTGCGCACAGAGTTTCTGTGTTGTAGATGGGATCGGTATAAAGGAGCGACAGCTGTGCTAAACTTCAAGTGGAAGCTCGGAAAATGTGCACAATTAGTGTGCAATTTATGCGCCATCAAGCAGCAGAAGCAACAGAAGCATTGTCTGTCCTGCAAATCGAATGACCAAATTAGACGACCCCCGTTTATGAGATAGCCACGCCTTCTTCTCTCTCTCTCCTCTACTCTCTACTGCCAGACAGACATTAATTTATACAAATATGCAAGGTTGATGCTCGAAGCTCGACAATTTAATATTGTCCAAGGCAACCTTCTCCACAATGCATTCACAATTTGCATCCGTCTGGGTTCTCTTAATGTCTGTGGCATTCATTGTGCCCCGTGAAGCGCGTGGCATTAATGCGCCATGTGGTTGGGAGGCCATTTCTACAGCTTCATTATGAACCCACCACCACCACGGACCACGTTATACATAAATCACGGTGAGGCTGGCATTTGATAATTTGCGAAAAATGGGTCTGACATACGTGTACATATGTATGTAGTTCTATGTATGTGTGATGGTTAACATTCACGCCTGCATCTGTCGCATCTCAGGACATCTCCTCTCATGTTTTATGTCTTCAATGTCCGTGTAAGGGGAACACGAAAAAAATAACATTGACTGAAATCCGCCCCTGTACGCGCTCTCTCCCTATCTCTTTCTCTCGTAGGTGCGAGTGTGCGTAATTATGCGTTAGCAGTCGTAAAACTAAACTTTATGGCCCTCGAAGAAGAAGAAGAAAGTCCACCCGGCTGGTTTCGGCTCATGATTGTGATTTGATTGATTTATTCGTGTGTGAAAATCAAGTGAAGCGAGCCCAAAGCTCATAAACCGGCTAACTGCCTGCGGCTGTCATGTACATGAGTGAGATTTAATAATTTAATGCAAGTGCCAGGTGGGCGTGTGGAGCGGGGAGGGGGGATGAAATGCGCAGCTTTGGCGCGCATACGCCCCATTGGCCGCAACATTTCCGTGCGAAAGATACTGTTTATGTATGCATGCAATTTAGGATTCTAACACTAGATATAAATATATATATGTATATAGATAGTTACCAACCTTACCATATTGCCAATAATGCTCCTTCGGATTTGTCTGGAAAGAGAACGAATGAAAAACCTACTATGACCTAGACTAATAAAGAAAAAAGAAATGCGAAAGTAAACGGACTTGTTCTCTTCGTACTGGTAGCTCGTCGTAGATTATTGTTTATTGTGCCCGCCAGAAAGGCAGTCAGTTCGTCAGTTCGTCAGTTGTGCAGACAATGCCTAAAGCTCTTACTTATCACGCCAGACAGATGCCATCATCGTCATTCTCTTTTGTCTCTCTCATTTACGTTGGGCCTTTTTATATGTATGCGTGTGTGTGTGTGTGTGTGTAATCGCGCGACGCTGCTGCGAATTGGCGGCGAAAAGCAAAACAAACCATAAACGTGCGTAGCTAGCGCCAATTCCACAAAGATACTACAATGTATGCGAAGACGAAATGAAAACGAAAACGAAAAAGTCACCAACAACAACAACAAACAGTATTCGTCAAAGGGTCGACCTCGACCGTCTCCCCCCCGCGCTTTCCCAACGAGTGCCATAAGTCAATGTCAATGGCACGCAGACAGACAAACGAGAAAGTCCCAAACACACGCACATACATACATGAGGGGGGAAAAGGGGTGCTGTGAGAGTGTTTCCAAATTTAATAAGACCTTGACATGCGACAACATTCGCCTGACAAACTGAAAACGAGCACACAATTTGTTATTTGGTGTTTATGGACTGCCTTTTAATACTATTAGCATCAGGTCACGACTCTCCATCTATAAAAGAGAAATGCAAAAATATATAGTTTGGAAAGTTTATAATCAAAAATCAGAATTTACTCTTATCGAGAGATAAACTTAACCTCACTAAAAACTCTTATCATCGAATTGAGGCTGGGCCGTAAAACGAGTTTACGTCTCTCACTTACATACACACACACACACACACACACACACGCTCATACAGATTCTAGCTATCACACACATGCACATAACCCGTTTTTCTTAAGCAGCGTCTTTAACGGTAAACAATAAAATACGATAGCTCACAATAATCGAACACGATTAGCACTTTTTTCAAGTAATTTCAAAAACACACTTCAACATTTATCGATAAATTTGAAATTAACACCTATTGCAAATAGTTAGAGCACAATGTACTTGAAATTTATTTTTAGCTGCCGCAATTTTGGGACGTTTATTTTTTTGGCGGATGTTTGCTTTTCAACGTTTTGCGTTCATTTGAAGCCGTCGCCCGACGATTTCTTGTGCGCCGCTTAGTCGCTGCCTCTGCCAGCGCCTCTGCCGGCAACAGTGTCAGCAGCGACGCGTACGTTTGTTTCTGTTTCTGTTTCGGTTTCAGTATCTGTGCGTATCTCACAGATATCGCCCCACGGCCCGACCGAGTATCTGTGTGTATCGTGGCGTATCTGTGTGCTCGACTACAACTAGGTGTGTGTGAGTGTGTGTGTATGAAAGTAGCTATGCTATCCATGCGCGGCAACGACTCAGCAAATGTCCCACAGTTGATATTTTCGTCGGCTCAGTTACACTAGCAAACGCGTTTACAGTTACTAGTACCTTAGTACTTTGCTGTGCATTGCAAATTCGAAAAAGGGAAATTTCACCAGTACATACATACATGCATACATACATACATACATAGTTGTTTGCCGGCAAACGGCTGCAGAAATTTCCCGACCACGTGCTCTGCTCAAATTGTTATTGCTTTGACTTTGTGTTGTTGCGTTGCTTTTGTGCTTTTTTCTCTCGCAGAGCTTTTAGCTTTGCTTTTGTACATAACCCCGCTCTCCCCGCTTATATTAATGTTGCTGCTTGGTTTTGTTGTTTTGTGCCGTCTTCAATTCGTTCATTTATGAGGCAATTTAAGGGCTGTCTGCGACCCATTTTGAAGTTTAGTTCTCTTTTTTGCCTCGGCCTGTTTCCCGTCTTCTTCCTCAAGCTACTCATTGTTGTAGTTTTTGTTGCAATTAATGGCCATTTGAATTATATTTGCGCTCGTAAAATTTACAAGAATTGTTTGCTGGCATTCCTTTCCTTGCCTCCACTCATCAGCTGCCTTTCCACAAAATCCAGTTTTCCCATTCACTTCGAACGTAGACAGCAGAAATTTTTACGACTTTTCTGCACAATGCGCAAATACTACGTCGACAATGGACCAACCCGCACCCGCACCCGTACCCCTAGCCTTCCTCCTGTCCCCAACAATAGCACACACCCGGCTACGGTCAGAAGTTGGACCCACTTACCATTTACCGTTGCCTGCGTCAAACATTTTAATGTAGGTTTTTCTAATTTAATAAATCGTTTGTTGATAATAAATTTTCCTGCTCGACATTTATTAAAAAGTTAAAGAGATGTTTATTGATGGTTTTTTATGATCCATTTATATTTTAAGTAATATTTATTTAGATATTTTTTACAAACTTTACTGATAAACGGCAGCTTAAAAGGATTAATAAAAGCAATATATAAAAAAATGTACAATAAATGGAAAATCAGAGCTGCATTTTTGCAGACTAAGTGGGCTGTAAAGGTTATGGACTTGAGAGTTTTGGAAAA
This sequence comes from Scaptomyza hsui, assembly GCA_018152825.1. Lineage (NCBI taxonomy): Eukaryota > Metazoa > Arthropoda > Insecta > Diptera > Drosophilidae > Scaptomyza > Scaptomyza hsui. The sequence continues at coordinate 794,489 of JAECXO010000073.1, forward strand.
AGTGGTTAGAGAAATTCAAAGAAAACGATAGATAAATTTGATTTGGTCTTTAGTAAAGATAATTCTTAAAGTGTTTCTATGAATGTATGTATGTATGTATTGAGGTGCATTTGTGTGAGTGTCAACCCCTCACCTGCCTGCACAGATAATGAACTACCCTTAGCTAACTTTTTGCACCACCCTTAAACAGTTCAAAGTTAAAGACAATGACGAAAAAACATACATACACAAATGCAACTCTGGCACTGACAATTGTGTGTGTATGTGTGTACCTTAAAGGGCTTACCCCTAATTGCAATGCCATAAAAAAGACTGCAATTCAAACGAAGGACAAACACCGAGGGGAGAGAAGGCGAGAGCAGAGAGAGATGCCATTGCATTCGACAATGATTACGATTGCAACGGGACATTGCCGTTAGAGCAGACACTCGGAGCTCGGTTAGCTAAAACTATGCAAGCACAAAGGAGAGAGAGAGAGAGAGAGAGAGAAAGAGTCTGGCCATTATCAGCAGAAGCTGTTGGCAAGCATCAAATTATGCGAATCTGTCGACGAAGACAAGGAGAAATGCATGCGGAAAGCCAGAGGAATAAGATAGATGTGAGGTTGAGTTGATGGAAACTGCAGCAGCATCTGTTTCTGGCAATAAGCGTCCTGCGTCCTGTGTCCTGTGTCCTGTGGATGCAAATTTCTTTCGCACACGATATCTTTTTACAAAAATCTCAAGAAGTGCAGCCAATCAACTGGAAATTGCCAAGCGACGAGTTAAGTGCCCCAAAGCAACAGCAGCATCAGCTGTATTGATAACAGATACAGTGCAACAACAACAACAACAAGCAGCAGAAACCGCGACGGGCGATAAGAGACCCGCAAGCGGCCCGCGGCCTCGCGACTCTCGACTGGGAAACATTGGGGCGTCCAGTGCTTGCTGGCAGGTGTGGGCGTGGCAGTTGTCAATGCATCATATAGTGCACCCTGTTGCGCCAACGGAACGGCAGCAGCTAGTCGTACCGCACACAAAATCCATAGCGCGAGCGAGTGCGAAAGGGAGCGTCAGAGCAAAGTGTGTGAGTGTGAAAGTGAGAGAGGCACAACCGGCTGTTTGCGGCCATTTTGGTGGGAGCGAGTGCGATATAGAGAGCGCGTAACAACAACAACAAAAAGAGAGACGTCAACGTCAACGTCGATGGAGACGTCGACATCGACGCAACTGCAGCAGCTGGTCAGCGGCCCTGTTTGTGTCTTTGGAGACTTTCCCCAGAGCGCAAATACATATCTATATACATACGTAAGTAAGTGTGTGTAACGGAATTTGGCGTCTGTGACTCTTCAGAGAATCTGCCAAAGCTTGAGCGAAATTTTTTGAGTGAAAAATTCCAAAGGTTCCCAACAAAATGTAAGTCTTATTCTCTCTTTTTTTTGCATAAACTTTAAGCCCCAGATCGTTTCACTTAAAAAGTTGAGCCTTCTGAGACGTTAAATTGATTTTCCCTGCCAAATTGATATTTTGGTTATTATGAAAATCAAGCTAGCTATCATTTAAGACACCTGTCGACAATCCATATTGCTTAAGATTAAGTTTTAAGAGAGCATTGTGTGTGTTTTTACATTACCTATAAACTAAGAGGCAAATTTAAGAATACACTAATTTTCAGTTGATCCAGCGGCAAATTCATGCCGCCGGCAAGCGACTTTTTTAGAATACATAAATTTTTTATATTCATGTAAGACAGTTTATCAAAACTCAAAACTTATAAACTTTAATATTAATCTTTTCGTTTCAGGTTTTTTTTTTGTGTTTTTTGTTGACTTTGTTTTATAAAATTTGCGGATTAAGACTATAAAATGTGCGGATTATGGCTATAACAAAATACACTTCACTACACGTTAAAGGGTTGGTATTCAAATTTATACATACATTTTAAGCATGAAATCTTTTATATAGCTCTGTGATAACAAAAGCAAATAATAAAGACGCATTCAAAAATTATTTGGCTTATGGCCATCTACTCAAATATAAATCAGCATTAAATATATGTAATTGTGGACGATGAATCGATCAAAAATTTAACGAGTCTACGACATGGACGCTTAAAGTTTTAAGCACTTTTGGCTCACGTACTGGCTCAAATAACATCTAGCTTAATCGCTTTAAAAACACATAAACATGGCCATAAAACAATGGCCGAAACCAGCTCTGAAACAAAAGAAGTCAGCGTTCGATTTTAAAGCTTCTTCCCAAAATGAACGTTCTAATTTCAGTTAGTAGAGATTTAAATGGTTTAATGAGTTGATAGTGCTTTTGTAGGAAAGGGTATGATGCACAAAAATTGCGCATTTTGTGTAATTATCGCCGAATGTATTTCGATTGTCTCTTGGGTTGGGGGGGAACATTATGGATGGTGCTATAAAATTCATTCGTTATTGCCATTAGTCGCCCGTAAATTGGCAAATGAATGTGACACAATCTTGCCGCGATCTTTGCTTCGTTCCCCGTTCCCCCTTTTAGCCATGCACAAAGTTCAAGAGCGTCATTGGCTGCGAATTTGAATCGACAGACATGCCACAAAACTGGCATGGCCAATGCTGCTCGAAGCCACCAAGTTGACAGAGACGTTATTCCAGTTTTAAATCTGATCGTTGGCAATATAGGAGGAGGAGGAGGAGGAGGAGGTGGAGCAATTAATATATTGCATTAAGTGCTCGTAATATGGCCATTTTTATTGGGGAACAAATAACAAACAGCAATATAGCAAAAGGGTGAAACACTTTTCCCTCATCGATCGATTTAAATGTATATTTAAAATTTGTAAATTTCACACTCAGAAAAACACAAACCAAAACACTAAGCACAAATGATTAACAATCGATTTGATTAATTGTTAGATGCCATTATACATAAAAATTTATGTATATATTTATATATATACAACATCTATTGTTGACATCTATAAACTCGAGTTATCGTCCCACATTCGCAATGGCCGCTTATCATCAGTATAACGAGCTTTATTGTCCACTTAAATACAGATTTAAATTACTTTTGATTGCTTCATTTATTGTTTACTTAGACCAGTGTTGTCAGCTGTGCTCGGGGACACCTTGCACACAGCTCAATGGCAAAATTCAAAGGCAGGCAGTCTTCCCTCATGGGCTCTTTATCAGTTACCAGAGTCCCAGTTCCAATCCAAGATTTATATTTATAATTAATCGCAGTGGCATTTGAACCTACTCAAAGTTTATTAAGCGCAATAATTACACAAAAACGACCATTTATTATTATTCTGACAGTCGACCGTTTAATGATACTAGGTGCACAATTCTCAATTTAAATACTCAAGTAAAATAAAAGATTTCAAGTTAAGTCAAAGATGATATTTTTCTATTAGTAAAGGAAATTTTGAAAATAATTAAATGAAATGTCGGATTTACACAAAAGGAAATGTAATGTCAAGCTATCGATTTAAGAAGCTTTAAAGATATTACAGATTGAAGCTTACTTAAGCAGTTTAAGTTTATCTAGGGTATCTCCGATAAAACTAGAGAATTTCTTTCTATACCAGGACTCCTGAAATATTTTTTTTTAAAAAATGGGTATATTAGTATTGTTAAACAGAAACTTTGAATTAAAAGTATAATTATAACGCCAATTTTGTTTCAAGTTATCGATAATTATTCCCGTTTTCGATTAGCACAAGATATCGAGACCATTCAATTCTTACACAAAGACAACTTAAAACTTGTATTAGATACTACTATATAAAATAGCGGTTATCTGAGAAATCATTCATCGAAATCCGATGGAAAACGCAAGAGATATCGAGCTTTGAAGTTAAGTCAAAAAAGGTAGCCTAGAAATCTCTTAGTCGAGCTTTCTTGATTAAAACCGTCTTTCTTGATTTTTAATATCAGCGATAAAACCATAAATCCAAATTTAAAATTCGGACTCTTGTGTTGCGACATATATACTTTGTATATACTTGTTAATTTTACCTTAATGCGTTGCGGTAATGGCAATATAAGTTAATACATTTTAAGCAGCCTGTTTTATTAAATGATAGATTACGGTGATTTTCTTTTGTTTGAAAAATGTTCAATGCGTTAGATTATCAATGCTGTGTGAAAGAAATTCGTACCTTAGAAAAAACATATTAAAAATATTTGAACATTTTAAACACTCAAATAATTCAAAACAAAGCTTTACAAATGTTCAACGTGACTTTAAAACAAGCATAAGACGCCTTTAAAGCTTAAGGCACGGATAACATTAAATACTTATCAGGACTAAAAAGAGACAAAAAGAATTATTTTGTTGGCGCAAAGCCGAGAAGCTTTGAGACTTAGAATTATGTAATTTTTATATTTTGATACCAAAGGTCTCAAAGTATATTGGTTCTGCGTAATTTTTTTCGGCACCCTTAAAGCCAGAGACTTGAAACTTTGCAATTATGTTTATTTATATCAGGGAAATCTAAAGTGTCAAGATCGGGATGCCACGCCTACTAGGATAACTGTAATCCGATAAAACCATACATTTCTCACATTTTTAGAATTACCAAATTTTGCACGAAGATATCTAGTCACGTCCCTCAAAAAACTGCATACAAATTTTGGATGCCACGCCCACACCTACCGCCCCCCACCCCATTTTTTGAACTGGAGTCACCAAATTTGGTAGAAAGATAGATGGTGACACCTACAAAAGATCTGCATCAAAAATTTTGATGCCATGCCCACCCAAGCACCCGCCTTAAACATTAGAATCGGCTATATGTATCTTTAACAGTTTTTGAGCTGGAGCCACCAAACTTGGTTGGGAGATAAATGGTGACAGTTTGAAACATTTGGATGTCACACCCAATTCTGTTCAGTTATCTTCCACAGTTTTTGAGCATTCCCTGCATTCCCCCTTTGCAATAAGACTCCTTACCATCCGTTCTTTTACTGGTATCAAAGTATTCCGAAGTCGGTTGCGTCCGACTGCAACGTTTTCACATGCTTTTTTTCTGAAAACGAACGATCTGCTGTTAATACATTTTTAAAGGCTTCTTCCAAAACAGCATTTGAAATATTCTATTAGTATTTTACTTAGATCAGATAACTAAACAGTAAGTTCCTTTTGACTTTCTGTTGGCATTCGTTAAACGTTTTGAAATTCGTGTAAAGTAGATATTGGCAATATTGAGTTAATAACAAGAAATATCAATATCACTCCACTTCCCACTCGTATATCCACTCGAATAAACAACAAAGACTGCCAAATGGCAGGCAAGTGTCATAAATAGCGCGCTAAACACGAACTTGCCTCGAAAATCGTTAGTTGAAGTGCGACAGAAATTGACAATTAAGTAAAATTGCTAAGATGCCACAATGACAACAACAACAACAACAACAACATTGTGGCATGTAAGTGTGTGTGTGTGTGTGGGGATACTACATGAACATGTGCATTTCACATTGTGCATGTTGCATTTTACATTCTGTTTGTAGCTCGCATTTCTAGATTTGCATTTCGTGTTTGACATTTACAACATTCATTTGAATAGGAGGGAACGACGACAGGTTGAGGGGGCGACTCGCGCCTTAATTTGTTAGCATTTTGCACGCATCCCACATAAATAAACGAGATTTATGCAATTGCCTTTCTACGCTTAGAAAAAGCCACAATGAATGGAATGCAAAATAGTAGAGTTGAGCTTGTTCTAGGACGGCACAGCGCATGAAACATGATAACAAATCGATAATAAATTAGTCTCTTTGGCGACACATTTCCTTCGCGACTGCCAGCCAGACACACCCAGAAAAGTCTGAACAGCACCAGCAGCAGCGCTGTCTCACTCTTTTGGCAGCTGTCTCGCTCGCTAGCTGATTATGCGCGCACTCATTTTGGAGTCGAAAATTGGGATGGATTATGCAAAATATTGTTTGGACATTTAGTCAGCAAGAGCATAAAGTTGAGAATCGCCTAAGTCAACAGACTTTTCACAAGATTGACAGAAAGATTAGCCAACCATCCTCCAGAGGTTCAACTCTTTGCCCGGCTGTGAGATGATGGTTAAGTAAATGTTAATTTGGAGTCAACTTTTTCTTTGTCTTATTGTTGTTAGTTCACTGGAATGAAAGGCAAGCTGATTTTCGGTTTTCTCCGTGCTCAAAACAAATATTGTAACAGTATCTGTATCTTAAATATGTACGCTTTCAAACCGTTCAGGCTCCATCGAGTTTTAGCTGATGTTGCCGCTGCTGCTCTGAGTCCATTGCCTTTTCTAGATTTTAATCGTTGGAATTTGTTTCGGCTACGGACATTTATTTGACAGCCTTAACTCGGAGTGTGACACTTTTAAAAATGTTTATATATTATTTCATGAATAAGCCATCGATTTTTATATACTCTATAGTGGGTAGAAAAGGTAGCTAGTTAGTTAGAGAAAAGAAACGTTGCGTTACAGGGTATATCCACGTTCGGTATATCTACTAAAACACACTTACTTGTTGTTTGTTTCTTTGTAGACTGAGTGCTTTTTGGAAATGCAAAGCATAAATTTGTTTGTAATACATATTTTTGTTGCTTAGCCTTTTAGTTTATAAAATTCTCGTGTCACGGTGTTTGTAATTGAACTCCTCCGAAATGGCTCGACCGATTTTCGTGAAATTTTGTGTGCTTATCGGTTAGGTCTGCAAATCGGACAACATCTATTTTCCATCCCAATTTAAATTGTCCATCAGTTACCTCCTGAGCACCTATGTCCATTTTTTTTAAAACTTTTGTACCTTAAATCAATCTGAACGAAACTTGGCCAAACGTAGGGGCGTATAAAAAAATATTGCATACCAAATCAGGACTCCATCCGACCACTCCTTCATGTACCTTCAGAGCGCCTATGTCCTTTTTTCGAACTTTTGTACTAGAGCTATGTCTTAAATTTAATCAAATTAACAAATTAGTTCAGTTGAAACTTGGAAAATAAATAGTTTAGAGTAAACAAAAGTGTGCAGAAAATTAGCCTGATAGGACCATAAAAAACCGAGGAATTCGTGAAACTTAAATGTTCGATATTTTGACTTACCAAAAAGCGCGAAATTTGCAACAAAAAACAAATAAATAAATAAAGAAATAAATTTGTAATTGATTTTTTTTAATTTTTAAATTTGTTATTGTTTTTCCTTGGAGAACTTATTGTACACATAGAGGGAAGAGTTTTTAAATGGCAATTTTAAGAGTAGGATAAAATGAATTACCACTAGTATAAATAAGCCACATTCAATTAAGAACTTTTTTTTTTGCGTGGCAGAACATCGTTTGCCGGGTCAGCTAGTAATATATATTTTTGTTGGCTAGCTTTTTTAGTTTATCGCAAATAACGTTTCGTTGCTACACTTGAGCCAAAAGATTTGCTAACGCATTGCCCCAAGTGGCACAGGTTCCGAAATCTTTTGCAGAACATTGGCCCGCAATGCACTTGAGTTCCTTTTAGGGGCATATAGTATGTTTCTGTGAGGCAAACCAATTGAATGCCATAAAACGAAATGTTTATATCTCGAAAAGTCAAAAGTCGAACACGAATCATACAAGATCAACAATCCCCCGCCCCCCTGAAAATGTTAAGAAACGCAGTGCTGCAATTGGCAGTTCAATTGGGAGCAACTAGGGAGCTGGGAAGTGGGAGCTGAAGGGGAGGGGAGGGCAGCTCTCTCAGCACTTGGACTTAATTGAAATTTGAAATATTGTATTATGTGCGCGTCGTTCCAGCACAGTTCATAATCGAGCCCCGAGCCCCGAGCCCCGAGCCAAGTTCGAGAGCTCGTTTCGTTGTTTATTGAAATAATTATTCAGCCGAGTGTAATGAGCAACTGGCTCAAGTGGCTCTACTTTGCCATTGCCACAAAAGGTATGTACATATGTGGCACATGGGCCCCAACAACCAGCAAGAAACCCAACCCAACCCAACCAACTTGGTAATGAATTCAATTGTGTATTTGCTGTTGTTGTTCTACGTGCCACTCCATACATAAAAGTACTAATTACCTGCAGACGAAGTTCTCGATGGATTTTTAATTGGAAATTGCTTCGTTTGAGCAAGCTCTTAAAGCTTATTTAGCTATGAAGATAGAATTAAGTTCGTTTTGGAATTTAGGCTTACTATAAGGTAATTATTTTATCAACAATTTAAAAGCATATGCCATAATAATAATGGGAAAAAATAATGAATTTAAATAATATTTGTTTCCTTAGAAACTTACACGCTGCTTCGTTTATTAGTCAGAAAATCTTAAATAGATTACACAGCACATTAATCTGTCTGCTGTCACAATTTTAAATTCATCAAGGCATTTTAATTTAGAATAATCTCTTTATAAATAATATTCACAATCTTCAATTAATGATTCATACATATAAACACGTTGACAACACCAACGATAACATGTTTTTTCAGTAATGTTTTTTTGTTTTTTCTTTTAAAATTCTTCATAAATATTATAAGATCTAGACTACATATTAAAGCTGATATCAAAACAATTTTACAATTTTTTAATTGTTTTTTTTTTCGTTTAATGGTTTCGGGTCCTTCGGAGATATGTACAGGGTAATTTTAAGTCAGGCACTCTCATCTAAATTAAATTAAAAAAAAAAAAAATTTTACATTTTTAAACTTTAAATATGTTCAAAAGTGTTAATTTAATTATCTTAAGCATCAGTGGAACTAATAAAATGTAAGATTAAGAATTACAATTAAATGAATATTTTAAATATTTATCTACTTAAATGTTGGGCACAAGTAAATCTACAAACGCCATGCGAGAAAAGTTTAATGTTAATTTAATTGTATTTTTATTGATAGTAAAAATATTTAATGCCGCATTCAAAATGAATTATGAATGAATTGGCATCTGAATCCGCAGACACCGAGACATATAATAATATCGTGGGCTTCGTTGTTGTTGTTGTGGTCGTTATGTTGTGTTCTTCTTTCTTTGACATTATTTCACAGTGACAATAAACGGATTCATTTTTTGTGTGTTTACATAAAAACGTAAAATTTATAATTTTGAAAACAACGGCTATATATCTTAGATATATGAGATATAACAATTAGTAAGAGTTCTGACTTATTGATTACGTTTTGATGAACGACTTGACTGGAGTTTAATTAATACTTCTAGGACTTTATCCTTGATGCAGTACATCGATAAAAAAAAACAGTTTAAATCATATATACTTGCAAGAATTAGTTCAAAAATGTAATAAATTAAAGCTAAATTTAACTTAGTATTGTGACAAATTGATTAAATATAGAATGTAGATATTTATTTTTGTGGTACAATTTTAGTTTTTTTTTATTATATGTATATATAGTTTACGTAAACAACATATGTATGAGCTCAAAATTTTGATGGCTAAAGCTACAAATTTGTTGAAAACTTAGCTAATGATAACACCTGAAATTGTTCCGTTGCAGTCGGACGCAACCGACTGCGGAATACTTTGATACCAGTAAAAGAACGGATGGTAAGGAGTCTGCTTGCAAATGAGTGGGCCGGGTGGTAAACATCGCCAGCTATCATGTTACCAAATTTTGTGACTTTAGCTCAAAAACTGTGGAAGATAACTGAACTTCGAAATTTAAATGGTGGGCGGCAGAGGTGGGTGTGGCATCCAAATTTTTGAATCAAATGTTTTTAACAGTCACCATCTATATTCATAAAAAGTTTGGTGGCTCTAGCTGAAAAACTGTTAAAGTTATCGCCGATTCCGATTTTATAAGGTGGGTGGCTTGGGTGGGCGTGGCATCCAAAATTTTTATGCAGATCTTTGGTAGATGTTGCCTTCTATCTTTCTACCGAATTTGGGCTCTAGCTTAAAAACTGTAAGAGATATCGAAATTTCCGATTTTAAATGGTGGGCGGCAGAGGTGGGCGTGGCATCCAAAACTTTGATGCAGTTTTTTCAGGGACATGACTAGCTATCTGCGTGCAAATTTTGGTAATTCCAGCTGTAAGAATGTGAGAAATATTTGGTTTTATTGGATTTCAGCAATCGAATTTATCGATTTCCCAGCCTCATAGTAGGCGTGGCACCCCAATCTTGACACTTTATCTGTCTCGCCTATAGACAAACATAATTGCAAAGTTTCAAGTCTCTAGCTTTACGGGTGTCGAAAAAAGTTGCGTTCATACGGACGGACGGACGGACGGACAGACAGACACCATGACGGACATTGCACAAAACCAATATACTATGATACCTTCAGTATCAAAGTATAAAAATTCCATATATTCCGCATATTTTGAGCTGAGGTATATAACGTATTACTTCACTGAAAGGTCCACTCTTTACATTTTGTTTTAAGCTGGTTGTTAGAGTGTTCCGCAGTCGGTTATTTCTCACTTGTTTGAATCAATATTTTTTACGCTTTGAACGTTTCCCGTTCTCTAATGAAAATGCCGCTCAAGGACATTGACAGGGTTCCTTTCAGACTGGGTTACATTAAGGGTTATGGTTATGGATTCACGGACCGTCATGGTATCCGCGTCAGGTCCTGTTGCGCGCATATAGCATTAGTCCTTGAATTGTGCAATTATGCCCTGAAATATGTTTTTTACAGCATCTGCTCAATCTACCTGTTAGCCTTTCGCCTTTCGTCTCTCACCTTTCTTTGAACGTCCTTGAACGATTGCACAATCGGCTTTGACGAATTAAAGGCTGTGCCATTAAGGTAAACTTGTTGCAGAAGCGAACATGTTCCTAGTTCCCGTTCTGCTGTGTCAGGACTTTGGAATCGATAAATTAAAAAACTGTTAATTTGGCGAAACGATTTTAAAACTGTTCGCCATTTGTTCAATGCTCAGCTGCAGTTCCCGCCAGCTTGTCAACTAAAGTGAAGCAGTTAAAAAACGAAGGCAGCCAGGGAGCTCTTCGAGGCGTGCAACAGGAACAGGAACAGGAGTGAGGAGTGAGTTTGGCCCGTTTGGCCATAAAGTCGACAAACAAAAGGTGAGCGCTGGTCGTAAAACGCGGCAACATGGTGTGACATTTTCCCGATATACCAACAACAAACAAACATACTACACATATCGTTGTTGCTTCCATATTTTTGCTTGTCGGACACTCGGCTACATGGGCAAGGGGTGTGAGGTGAGAAATATGGACACATACAATACTGACCGCGTCGTCACATATTCGCCGAGCCGTGACTTTTGTTTGCCATTTTTATTGTTACGCCAAAGGATTTCCAATGCATTTTAAAAACGAGAATCCCATTTTTTATGGCCCTGCATAAGAGTTGGACAGTTTAACCCTTCAATGGACGATGTTGCTCAGAATCATGGCGTGAAAACGAGAAACTAGAAACGTATGTTTTCCCTTTGACAACTTAGAGTCCATCTGGCAATTCATTCGGTCGTGTGTACAAAACATTTTGTTGAACATATTTCGTGGTTCCGTTTTCTTTGTAAAATTGTGATTTATGGGCCTGAAAAAAACCGGAACTCAAAGTTAATTTTTGACGACTCTTTGTGGTCGAAAGCATGAAATGAACACTTTTTTCAATTGCGTTTCAGAGATCGACTCTGAGTTTGCCTAATCTAATAATTTTTAAGACCCATTAAGGCAACTTGATGACGGATTTATTTCTATCCCACACAAGAACTCGCCATAAAAACGCATTTTTTTTACTTTAACTACACTTAACTACACTTAACCGCTCTAATGACTGGTCGTAATCTCATTGCAATCACGCTCACATCTTGGTCTGGAGGCAGTTAAGCTGTCACGCTAAGATGGAATTGAGGCACTGACTGAGTATTTGTTAGCCACATTAAAATTTATTATTGCATAATTACGACGCACTGTAGTGCAGAAAATTAGTGCACCCATTAATAAACTAGAAGTGCTTCTCACAGGTTGCTTGCGAACAGACTTACACTCTGAAAAAAAAATAATCTTCTATTAATTTTTAATCCTATTTTTTTTAACAAATTCTTAAACCGTATTTAGTTGGTATTGAATAAATATGGTGACGTTAGTGTTAAAAGGGTGAAGTGGTAATCGCATTGGATTTTGTAGAACTCGCAAATATTGGCCTGCCGTAGTCACAGTTCCGCCACGTTTGGACCTGTCTCCGTCGGACAGCGACAGGAGGAAGAACTCAAGACACGCAATGTCCAACTGTGCGCATAATTGGCGTGCGTTCGCTTAAAAGTTGATGCGTCCATTTCAGTACTAAAGATTGTCTTTTAATGGCCAGCAGCGATGATAATTCCAGCTATTTTACGGCTCCAGATAGCAAGTGTCAGCTTCACGTATACTTGCAAAACAAAAACAACAGCCAAATTGGGATACTGCAAACAGCCAACTTTTGTAAGCCAGTAAATTGTGGGACTGTTTTTATCACAAATGCTATAGAGTAAGAATAATGGTAGAGAATTATTGACTGTATGTTTTAAAACAGAAACAAGACAAGAAACTGCGAAAATATATACAAAATTCTAACCGACTTTGGTTTCCTTATCACCACAGCTAAGTTTATAATATTTCTACCTTTGTTAGATTCACTCATGCACAATAAGCTAATCTTTGTTTATTCTTGTTATAACTTAAGTTACCTGATTTATGAGAATTTACATTTGAATTCGGAATAAATTGAATCTTTGTTCATTAAGTTTTACCCCAACGCAGCGAAGACAAAAGCAAACCGAAAGAGTTTGCCCCAGTATAAACGACCACACGATGAGTCAATAGATGGAAACGAGTTTCTGTCATGTTATGGCTGCCTTTTAAAACATCCCTGACCCAACCGCATGGCCGTCGAGGCAGGCATGAAACGGAATTCAACTTGTATAGCAATGTGCGTTATTAAAATAGAGAGAGAGAGAGAGAGCTCATAAGGGATGAAATCTGTGGCCAGCTCTCCGTTTGAATCTATTTATGAACATTCAAAGTGCCAAAGCAGAGCGTGGCTGTCACTTCAAGCCATTCCTAAGCAGCTTCTGTTATCAGGGCCATTGCGATTTCGG